>JAHWXV010604992.1:0-13887 GCA_024586415.1 Phrixothrix hirtus | reverse complement strand
TAAAGGTGAATATTTTGAAAAACAATAAAACAGTTTGTTCCAAAAAATTTGTTTTCTTTCCTAGTTTTTGTAACTACTTAAAAGGCAACCTTCGTAACACTACTTGAAGTACCTTCTTTTTAAAAATTGTGATAAACTTTGTTATTGTTTTTCATCACCTACTTACTTACATTTAAAAAGTAATCTTACGATGTTTTGTGATTCAAGTATGTAATACTGGGAAGCATGTTACTAACAAAAAGTATTACAGGAATTACATAATAAAGGTTTTCTAAAATAATTTTCAACCAATTTTGTTTGTATCTGTGTTTGTGCTCGACTAAAATGTTAAACCAATTAATTTTACTGGTATTTTTTATTCAATCATAAGTTATCTTAGAGAATAAAAACTACTATTCAGTAACATAAAATTCCAATATGGCGCCCATTTACCTTAAAAAAGTTGATACAAGTACCGTAAAAGCAGTCATCTTGAATTTTCATTCGACATCAAATTTAAATTGGCATTGTCCAAAACAGTGACTTTCATATTACACTTTTGTTCACATCTCTTATATTTACGAAGATATTTGACATACAAGAAAATGACATTTTTTCGTTTTTTTAAATAACTTCTGACATGTTCAACATTTTAAATTTTTTCAAATCGATTTGAAATTTGAAATCAGAAATTAAAGCTGCAAAATATTGTCCATTTATCTTCAATAATAAGAGTTACCCATGCAATCCCACTCAATCTGGGACACACTGTATAGCTAATGTTTTTACCATGGCTTCATTAATATCCGACAACTGCAAAATGTCAGTTTCAATTAAAACTTACTTCAAGTTAAAATTGCAAGCAATCATCTGATCTGGCACTAAAACAATGAAAACCCTATAAAAATTGGTTAGAGATAAGTTAAAACTTATGTCGAAGCCGTTATAAATCAAAAAGAAGTTTCTGTTTATTATGACCAATTCAAACATAACTACACAATACCAAGCAACAATCATGAAGGTTTTTGATGAAAATTATAGACATTGAAAACATATGAAAATTAATTAAGTCTATACACTTCTATGAGATCATCCTCCATTGAATGTATTGAAAATTTGTCATCTGACAACAATGCACTTATGACATTGTTTCAGTAACCATTCAATAATCCTAAAAATAATATTCCTATAGCTTTTCTTCAAAATGTGCTCAAACTGCAGCTTTTACCTTTTTATTGTCACTGAAATGGCATCCGCAAAAATTCCTTTCAAATTTTTAAACAGGTAGTAGTCATGGATCATAATCGATCTGTTCAAAGCTGCAGTCCCAAATTTTGAATTGAGTAATTCCAGCAATGTGTACGACTGCATTGTTGTGGAGCAAATGCATGCCTCTGGTCAGTATTTCACGTTTTCTCTCCCAAATATTTTATTGTAATTGGTGCAAGAGTGCTGCTGTTCTTTAAAGTCTATAAGAATTCCCTCACAATCTCAAAATTTTGTAGCCATCACCTTTTTTGTTGACTAACACACTCTAAAGTTTCTTGGCAGTGCTTCTCCTTTTCACCTTCAATCCATCAATTTGATTTTGGACACAGGATCATAATAGAGAACCATGATTTCAAGATCGAGCACATTCAACATGACATTGGTGTTAAACTGCTGAGAGATGTTTGGGGACCCACCTTGCATCAATCTTAATCATGCCTAAATAGTAATGGAGGATTTGGCAAATGGTTGTATCTGAAAATCTTACCTTTTGTGCTATTCCTTTCACCCTTAAGCAGTAATTGCAAGATCTTCAACAAGGGCAATGTTATCGGTCATCATGACATCCACTGTTTTCCCTGATGATTTCATCTTCCAATTACTCCTGTCCCATTTGAAACTGTTTTGACCAATCTTTTACCGCAGAATGAGACAGTGAATTTTCTGCTTACACCTCATCCATCTGATCTTTAACATGTTCACTGCAGAACATGTGTCTAGCATGTGACTACAGTTTCTGTTGCCATACAGATCATGCGCCTAGCACATGAGTGTATATGGGGTAGTAAACATGATAACATGTTTACTACATGAAACATAAAGGTTTTTGTTGTTGTCCGCATGTCAGTTGCATTAAACAAAAATCTTGCACCTGCATGCTTTATGGGTTCGCAGCGAACATGTTAATGTTTTGAGAAGAAAGAACTGCTCAAGTAAGAAATTTGATAACAGCTTGATATTCAATTCAGACATCATGATAAATTAATGACAATTGTAAGAAAACTAATTGAAGTAAAATTCATTTCTGATTTTTCCAAGGTTAATAAGACTTGAACTGGTGTGTTATCAACATATTGACCTGCTGTGTATATTCCTACTATCTAATGTTACAGCTTTGGTTCAATCTATGGACCAATACGTTATTGAAAATATTAAAATTTATTATAAAAAACGCTGCTCTTAGAAATTCTATTGAAAGGGGATGATGAAATTGCAAAATGCTTAAAGAGTATTGCTTTAAAAGATGTGGTTTTAGAATTAGTAGGATCCTGGAATCAACTTTATATGAAAGTCATGATCTAGGTTGATTTGCATCGAAGATGACAATGTATGGAATGAGGAAGGCCTAATTCCACTGAATAGTTGATAAATATGACCAACATGGTGAAAATTCAAAAATGAGCAAAAGGAGATGATGAAACAGACTTAGACTGCAAATTTGATTTAGAAATTTTAGAAAATTTAAATAAAAGAAACAAATGATGCAGAAGAAGGTACAGAAATTCTTTTAACTATGTCTAATAAGGAGGAATTCATTCTTTGAGTACAACTTTCACCCAGGCACAGGAAAGCAGATGTATTTCTTCTAACAAGGAAAACCTGGCAGTCTCGATATAATTAAAAAATGATCAACTTTAACTTATAACAGGCACTCATTTATACTATTCTTAAATGCAATCAGGATTTTGAAGAAAATGAGATGGATTTTGTGAACCATTCTTATACTATTATAAAAAACGTTGCTGGTTGCGCAAATTTAAAGTAAATACAACTATAAACAGCTGTAAACATGAATTCAATTTAAGTGACTGTTTCCTTTATAAATTCTTGTCATATCGCAGTTTAGCTTATTTTGAAAACATATGAAAAAGATTTTCATTAAAATGGGTAAAAATGGTAGTAATACAACATTAAAAACAAATCAGTTATTCTTACAATACTAAATTTAATGCACCTGATCTAAACTTGTATCATGGCTATTCAATGTGTAAAAAATTATGTAGACAAACTGTTTGTTTTAAATTAAAATTTTTACTTCTTAATTCTACATTTAAATCTGATTTAATTATTAGTACTAACAAAAACTTTTAAAATATCAGATTGGTACACAAATTATCATAATAAGTTAGTTTTTGAAAAACTAGCACTAACAACATGTACAAATTATTTTAATAATAAAAAGTTTTTGATCAATTTTATTAATGTGCTTAATAAACATTACTCCACTATGTTCAACTGGAATGACTTGAAAAAGAATTAATTTTAAATTAAAACAAAAGGGAAATTAACTATTAATGTTAATCTCTATAAAGACATGCATTAAGGAATGAAAACAAATAATTGGTACTTAGCAACTTATTTAAATGTTCATTCAACATCAACAGTTATTTACTAAGTAGTTTTTCAAAATTCTATTTTAATAAGATTAAAAATCTAATCTTTTTTATTTTTTTGTGAATGCATGAGGAGTGGAGATTATGTGGTTTAAGTTTCTGAAAATATATCGAAACAGCACTGTATGTATGCCATAAATATTTAACAATAAAATTTAATAATCCTTTTCTTTTAAGTGGGTAAAAATGTGAAAACCATAACTGTCCATTTACGGGAGCTTTCACTCCATACAGCTAATTAAGCAAGAAAACAGAATTTCTCATTGAAATAATACATTTAAAACTAAATTTTTGGTACTTACACACTTCTAAAATATTTCACAAGCATCATTTTTTCTTCTAAAACTGTACATAAATTAAGTTTTTGGATTTGATATTTTGAAGGTATTTTTATATATGCATTTAAAATATTAGAAGACATTTTATATACCTACATTTCTGAAAATTTGAAAAAATTACAAAATTTCTAAAAAGGGTACTGCAAATCATCCTAAATTTTGACAAATTAAGTAAAAAAATAAACTACTGCCAAAAAATATCCAAGGAGATGAGCAATTTTTATTAAATGGCATAAACAAAAAATGTAAAAGACGACTGAAACAATGCTGTAACACATGGACTGCTGGAATGATAAGAGTAACTATGCTAGGAGACATCAATTTTTTTTCCACTTTTAGCATTGTTAATGAAGATTTATTTATAATTATTGTTTTATATAATTGTATAATTTAACATAGGGAAAATAAACCAAAGATAACATAATTTTTTAAGATTTTCATATTTTTAATTTACAGATTGCTTTATTCTGAAGCATTATAAAAATTGTCATCTTTTTATAACAAAAAATGAAGCCATACAATAACTAATGCAAATGCAAATAACGTCCACAAATGATTAAAATATTATTTACATTTATTTTGGGAATAATAATTGTAATAGTTGCCCATTCAAATTACTGGGCATGCAAAATGCTACGTAACTTCAAAGATTTTCTCTAATAATTCGATTCAACGTATTTTTTCGGAGAAATCATTAAGCTCCCATAAAAGATCATCAAAGACATAAAAACTGTGGTAAGTTTTAAAAAAATTGTTATAGCATTTTGAGAAAATCGCAAGAATAAAATGGCCCTTCCGATCATTTGCTTATAACTAAATTCTAGCCGTCTCATGTGCAGAAAATAGGAAACAAATATAAAATTTCAATTTTATGTGATATATATATATATATATATAAGAAATGTTGTTCACAATTAATGATCTAATGTACTCCCAGTTATTCGATTTTCAAAGCTTTATTAGAAATTTCAAAAAAACGTGAAAAACAAAAAATTTGATAAATATCTAAAAATGACAGAAATAAAATGCTACTTCCAGTTATTCGATTTTAACCAAATTCTTGATTTTACACAGAAATGTAGTTATGACCTCAATTATAAATTTTCATATATCTAGGACTTTTAGTTTCTTAGTTATTTTATTCAGAGTTAATGGTAAAAGTACTTCTGGTTACTCGATTTATGGAAAATTTTCTGAGAAATTACCTAGATTATAGGAAAAGGCATTAAATATAGCATATTTTAAAAAAATCGTTAGTCAATTTTGAGAAAACTGCGAAAAATCAAAAAATGACAAGAGTAAAAGGGTTCTTCTGGTTATCCGATTTTAGTCAAATTGTTGCAGTCATGTACCTGCATGGATGCAAACTTAAATTTAAATTTTGTTTATCTATGACTTTTCATTTTTGAGATATTGTGTTCACAGATACACACGCAGATCAATTTTCAAAAACATGATTTTCGAACTTAGGGGGCCTAAAAATGCTCAATTTGATAAAATAAAATTTGTATTGCATTAGAAAAATATTGATAGTTTTAATGCTTTAATTATAACTTACTCAAAGCCTGCATTTGAGAATTCTAAAGAGTTTCAATGTATATAGTGATTTTTACAATGCTCCATATTTCAATAGCAAATGTACAAGGTATATTTTTAAGTAATTCACCTACCTATCAAATAAACAACTGAGAGCTTTGAAAAATTTTATTTTTCTATATGACTACTTTTAATATTTACACATTTATTCCAATGCCTTTCTAGCTTTTCCATTCCTTCAGAAAAACATTTTTTTGAAAAGTCCACAAAATATTCATTGTTCGAAGCAAACATTTTACCTCTAAGGTGCTTTTTTAAATTTTTAAACAAAAAGAAGTCGCAGGGTGGTAAATCTGGACTATATGCCGAATGTGAATTCACATTCCTCAACAGTGTGTTGCCATGCAAAAGTAAATTTTTCTCTCTCTAAAAATGTGATAGCTTTTCTTGTATGATTGCTTTCAAATTTTGAATCGTTTGTCCAAAATGCCTTCTGTATCCCAAAACATAGTTGCTATCAATTTTCCACTAGAAGATTGTTTATGGTAGTGGCAACCCCTGTGAACCTACTCATGGATTCTTGCTTTGTGGGAAGGTTCCAGTGCTAGATTCAAGTCTTATCGTCAGTAACAATTCGCAAAAAAGTTTATATCATCTTGTAGAGCAGTTAAATTTCCTTAATAAATTTCTTTTCTCATAAGCGTTAAACAACCTGGTAATTCAACATCCAGACACTTTTTTCATGTCTAAATCATTATGCAAGATTTTTAAAATGGTGGTTTCAGATATATTAACAGCCATAGCAATGATGGATACTTTCATTCACGTGGATTGTTTTTGCACACACTTTGTTTTAAATGTTCCCACAAAGTTGTCTGGATTGGTTAGATCTGAAAATCTTGGTGGTCATAGTCCTTTGCTTATGATTCTTTCTCCAAAATATTCATGCATGGCGGAAACAGCTGTATGACAGGTCACACCATCTTGCTCTATCTACAAGTGACTTTCATCCTCGTGAAGTAAAGCAATCAGCTGCTTGACAATATGTAATGGGCTTTTGCACCTATGGTTTTTTCAAAAAACAGGAATTCTGTGATTCTTCACCAGATATCAATTTTTGCAGGATGCAACTTGATAATCAAGCATGTGTTTTCAATTTCAGCTACTGTCATATCTAATTAGGTGAAACCAAGCTCACCTGTGAAAAACACCTTATCTAAGATGGACATGTTGCCATGAATTAAGGTCTTAAACCACTGACAATATTGTACACATTTAAAATAAGCCAACTGTTGTAGTTCATGAAAAACATACATTCAATATGGATAGAATTTCAGCATTTTCCTCACTATACAATGAATGGAACCAAGGGAAATGTTCTTTTCTTACCTTAACTTCCTCAAAGACTTCCCTTACAACCATCAATCCAGTTTCTCAACCTTGCAGAACACCTGCAAACAAATTCCTGAAAATGTGCAATTGTCTTTGAACTTTTGGTATATTGATCACAATTGGAACGTGCATTTAATGAATAAACTATATAATATAGGTAGGTCATAAGATTGTTCATTCTAAGATGCAGACGGCATATGATTTAAAATATTTAACAAGTGTTATTTTATAAAATAGGAGGGTCATTCAGAGACTAGTACCCATTTGTGTGATAAGAAGCACTGGCGAATGGAGTAGCTGTCAGTCAAGATCTAATGCTTTCAGTTATATGTCTGCTATCTGTATGTGATCTTTCATGTCACTAGCATTCATTGGATTATTTCTTTGAGTGTTTATAACTTTCAAGAAAATAGAAAATGCTGCCACTTGTGTAGTTAGGGCTTAGTTAGATTTCTCAATGCAAGAAATGTATGAATATGTGATATTCACTATCAATTGTTATTTAGTGGCATCATTCTTCTACACAACAATGCCAGACCTCAGGCAGCTCGGAAAACAACAACTTATCCAACAATTTAAGTGGGAAACTTTCAACCATTCACCCTATTCCCAGACCTGGCTTCTTCAGCTTCTCATCTCTTTACAAAACTCAAGGACTTTCTGGCAGGAACTAAATTTCAAAATAATGAAGAACTGAAAGAAGGTATGACTACTTATCTCAAAGGACTGACGATGGGGGACTATAAAGCTGGGATACAAAAACTCATCACACATTATGACAAATGCTTAAATTTGCATGCCAGCTATGTAGAGAAGTAGTTTAAGATAAGTGGTGCAGTCTTGTTTGGTACCAGAAGTATATATAGCTATTGTAACCAGCAACCCGAATCCTCAAATATAATATAGACTTTGAATTGACTTAAGTTTATAGAAACTATCTGATCTATAAGTTATAAATTAGAATTATAAATTGTAAATGAATTGCATTTAAACACAAAATGTATTCAATGCTTATATTGTAAATCCATGTTTGTCTGTTAAGTAATTATCCACATTGGGATATTCCTAACACACGTTAATTAGTTGCAAAACATGGTTTCATTCTTCAGGTTAACAAATGCCTATTACTTCGCTTTAATATTGCAATAATGGGATGAACGCAACGAATTGTTCAGACCTAGTGCTTTGGTACATGGGTGGAATTATTTGCTGTAATTGATCTGCCTAATATTATTTGGATTTATGAATTACCTTAACTTTAAGTGTCAAAATTGGCATTAAGACTTTATCTGGGAACCCATATACCTTCAGTATCGGTTGTCAGATTTTGGTGGCGTTCCGTTAATAAAGGACAAAATCTTTTTTCCTTAAGTTGCCGCCGTGGATTTGTTTCTTAGAAACAGGGTTGTTGACAAAAGATGGAAAAATAGAATTTAGCAAAAAGTAAATAAGTTGATTGGGTTTTGGAATCGGATAAAAACAACATGATAGATGCATTTCCTTCACGTCCATGTCGATTCCGACTCTAATCGTGCCAGAAGTGTGACAAAGAAATGTAATTTCTGAACGTCTGGTAGGGTTCGGTGACATTTCAAAAGCGGGTACGCATTTGCTGGGTCGTTAGGGCAATAAAATCGGACGTGTGTTGGCTCTGTGTTAAACTAAAATGTTCGGTGTGTTTAGGGACTCAACATAGTGTCAAATGTTGGAAGATCCGACCTAAGAGATGTAATGGTATATCTCTAGGAATTAATCAGCACGTTTCATGCCACAGCAGCTTTGTTGAACGTGTGAAGTTCTTAGCAGGCACGGGAACATATAAGCCATCACGACGGACCATTTTGGGTAATTCAACAACCCAAACTAAGATACCCATCCTTTTGTTAATCTTCTCTGGCTTCATATGGTTGACCTTAAAAAGGCGTAATAACTTAAACCTTCCCGTGTAATGGAGATCAATAATACATATCATCTGTGGAGATCGTGGACGCATACTTGACTGTGTCCAAACATAGACTACCCTAATTTTAGTGCCAGTAGATTTGCGTAGTCCTTCTCCCATCTCTTGAATAAGGCCATATTCAAGGGATGGAGAAGTTATTCTGTAAACGATCTGTAACGGTTGTTTGTGTGTGTACGTTAAATAACCCCATTTCATTGTCAATAGATGTCTTGTCATTTAATCAGACTTTTATTTTTGACAGTAGAATAAGCTAATTAAGCATATTTTAAATTTCAGAGGATATGTACTAATTCAAAACCGCGATCAACATTTATACTTGACAAAAGGAACCCTGGAATAAATTAATAAAAGGCCCAGGGATCTGCATCTATCTATTCTGAGAACAGTTCCATACCTTGAGCCGCCATCTGGAATAGTGGTGCCCCGTTCTTTTCCTATATCTCGACTTCCTTTTAGCACATTGTACGGTACTGGTGTACTTTATCGGGAACTCATCCTCCTCCCAAGAGCTAGCGGCCATCAGTACTGTTGTTGTGGCATAAAGCCAAAAGCACACGTGGCACGGTTTCAACATTATACAGTTAACATTTCAGTGGTCCTCAAAGAAAAGTATACCAAGACATTTAGTAAGCATTGCTGTAATTTAATTGTCATTTAAGATCAGAATTTTCTTTGAAATTGGTTGTTGTGGTTAGGAATCATCAATAAAGTATATAGGACCCCGTTATTCTTTTATTTAGTACTCGTTGGCTCAATTGGTTAATTATAAATCACTTAAACAAATTAGGTTTTACCGTTGGTGTTCAGGTTTAGTAATTACAAGCATTTAGGTACCGGATGTATAACACATCCCGACTAGACCTTCAAAAGTGTGGCACCCCTTTCTCTGGAAATTACTTGCCTTTAGGACTGTTCCCATTATGTCCTACCAGTTCTTGTTGGTAATATAATTTAAATTTCTGTAAGTTACCAAGTCTGATGGTTTGAGATAGATACCACCAAGACCCAATTAACTTTGCAACACTATTGGTGACTATAATTTAAGGAACTACAAACCCACTGCCTAGCCACCACCCTACTAGAACTACTCCCGGCATAAGTGAAATTTTATGTGACAATATGGTAAAGTGTTGTATTGCAGTTGGACATAACCAGGTTGGACATGGTTGAACTTGAAACTGTAATTGTTAATATTTCAAAAACCATAAGTTTTTAAAAAATGTCAATCAAATTTATGCATGGTTCATAAAGTAGCCACAATTTTCATAGTATGTTTTTTATTATGACCTGTATATCATCAATAATCCAAAAAATTATATTTAAAATTAATTAACAAATTTTCTCATCTTAAATCTTTTTTTTACCGCAATTATTGGAGGTACTGCTCGTAAATTTATGCTTAATTGTATTTTCTTTAGCCTGAGAATTTTCAATATTAAAATAATTTAATCAAATAATTAACATAGCACATCTGCGTGCCAGCATTTTCTACATTTTAAGTATGGAAATGGAAATATATTGTTAAACAAAGTATTACTAACAAACTAATATTTAAATACTTCATAAATATGTAAAATAACTGTAAATATATATCAATACTGGCTTATGACAATGTCATGTGGTTTTCGCACATGAAATATTGTAGTATAGGGAATGAACAAGTCCTTGTAAACTATCCTTACATTGGATGAGCATTAGTAACCATTTAACCTATTTTGCAAGCAAAATAAACATATCAAGTATGTTTCGTTTATGTTCAATGAGGTATGTATGTGTTTCTGAATCTACTTAAATACTTTAACCATGGTTTTAAATTGCAGAACATAATACATTACAATTAAAAATAAAAGTATTATATTATTTTCTAAAAACTCACATTTATTACTATTACAGTCTACAACACTAACAGCAGGAAGAGGTAAGTCTCGAAGTTGACGCAATTTTCTAAGATATACCCGTTTAGTGGTTTGAGTAATTGGTCCTGGTTTATATCCATGCTGATATAACTCATTTCTTAAAGTATCTGTGTCATAATTAAAACTTTCTGGTAAAGATGGATTTGAAGAGACTGATTGCTGTTGAGAAATTTCATCATCAATGGAGGCACTAAAAAAGTTACAGCTAAGAAATAGAATTAAATCAATTTGCTTCGTCCTTACCACTTATCGTTAATCAACAATCTTGTTTCATATAATACAATCCCTTTTTCATTATCTGTGTATTTGTATAATTCCGTAACACTTAAAATAGTATTTGCAATTGAAACATTACAAGAATAATTAGTTACTTTATTTGATACCGTTGGTTCAGAGCACACAACCGTATTGGTTGAAATATTTCCATTTTTAGGTTGAGATACTGCAGTTATATTTAGAATAGTTTCTTCTACAACATTTGTACTTCCAGATAAATCGTTAGAAGTAAAATAATCACTGCTTGTATCTTTTAATTGGTTTTTATTAACAAAATCATTATTTGTAATAAGTAAGTCATCATCTGGTAGTGTTAAAATTCCACTTTCATGAGATATTTCAGAATATTTTCCAAAACTTTCAGCAGTATTTGGTGTGGAAAAATGTTGTGTATTTTTAGTACATCGTAATTTATATTTTTCACTACTTTTATAGTCAAGAGAAATATTTTCAATTACATTTTTGTTAGGACTGCGTCGTTTACAATTAACAAAATTAGGACTTGATGAACTTGAATTCGAACTTAATACTTCAACAAAAGTTGTATCATTAGTTAATAAGTGTTCGTGGCACCAATTTTTAACATATTCATTAGGTGATATGTGTGGTAATTGTTTTAAATTATGTGAAAAGTTATCCAAGTCAGCTTCTACTTTGTATTCTCCTTCTACCATTCCATTATTGATAATTATTTTTTCTAAAATAAAAGTATAAAATAAGTAAAATGTTAAATGTTGAAGGCCTACCTAAACTTAATAGATAATTTTCTTTATCCTCTAAACTTTTGGGAAGCATCAACATATTTTTAGAATTCCAATCGAGTAATTGCACAATCTCAAAATATCCTTCATCAATCGCATAATCTATTGCAATTCTGCCATTAATATCTCTTATTTCACTGTCTACTCCACAATTAATTAACAACTTTACAATTTCTAAACGCCCCCAAGCTGCTGCTATATGTAACGGTGTTAAACCTTCATCGGATCTATAAAATAAATAATAAATAATACATAAGGATTATAATTTATGTAACAGTATACTTAATATTTGGATTGCCACCATATTGTATTATTAGATTAGTTACATCGAGACAGAATTTCTCAGAATTACTGCCTATTATCAAATGGAATGGCGAAATACCTTTTCTTGGCAATATCATATTTGGATTTGCCCCTTTATCAATTAATAGATGTAATACTCCCCTATAAATTTAAATTGAAAAATTATATTAGTAAGCTAAATAATTATAAATAAATACTTTTTAATTCTTAAATTTATTTCTATTTTAAGATCAATGTAATTAAATACTAGAAATTGTTTTTTGCTTAATCATTGGACAATTCAAAGAGATGAAAATTTAAGTTAGAGTAATTAAAGAATATATGTATTACATTTGCTTAATTAAAGTGTTAAAAAAAACAGCCTACAACTAAACGAAACTAAGACATTTCAGTCAGATGTCTATCAAATTTGCTCACAGTCTTTTAATTAAATTCTAAAACAAAAAAATGTAGCCTCATGGGCAATGGATGCATTTACAAATTCAGGATTCCTGTATTTTTTGTTACATAATCCTTCAAAAAGTTATGCGTTTTACTAAATTTTGCTCTTTAGTAATGCACTATAGTAATACAATGTGGATGGAATTTATTCGACTTTAATATTCTATTTACTGAAGATCGACTAATTCCTAACTGTGTAGCAATACTTCTTTGACTAACATGTACATCTTCTTCATGGATACTTCATTGTGTGCGCATATAGCAGTTCTGTTCTTCACAACTTTTTTTGTTGGCCAATATTTTCTTAAAGTGGTCTCAGTTCTTTTAATCATTTGATTGGTGAAAGCACGGCGAGTGGGATAGCATTGTCATTTTCCATAAATTAAAATCATATCTACTTTTTCGTCTTTACTTGACGTATGAAAATTGTGTAATAAACAGACACTTATAAAACTGATGTTTATGCAATTGTCAATCAGTCCGATTATAGTTCATAATAATTTAGCAACAAATGTAAAATCCACCTATAGGCTGTAATTTGAATTGCCTATTTGGATTGTCATCACTGGTGAATCACCCCTTCTAATTAGTTTTAAATTTTAAATTAATTAGTGTCAAACTAATTAAATAATTTTTGAGTTTGGTTATACATATGCAACTCTAATATTTAAAGCAGTCATCATTGAAAATTTCAGACTTAAAAAGAAATGTTAATTTATTTTATTTGGGTACATGTATTTAACTTTATTCTACTGAATAACCATTTACAGCATGATACTACTACTTTAAAAGATAAACCCACGTACATGCTGTTTCATATCTCTCTTGCACACCTGACATCATGCGGTGACAATTTTCCATTTCATGCATGATACATCATGGGTTGTAAGTACATATACTTGCTAACTGACATTTTCGTTGTGTAGATATTGTTGCTTTGCATATTACATTTATATAAATAAATCAGTATAACATATTGCTATGCTTCCCCCTTCTCTGATAGAACTACGATACCTATATTCCCTGGTTACCTAGTAACGACTCAGCAGACTGCACGCAATCTAAAATATAACTAAATTTTAAAGTACCAACATACTTTGGTTTGCCCGACTATATATGAGACTCTATATCAATATCAATTACTCAGGGTTACACCTTTTTACCAACTCCTTTTCTTGTAGCTCTCAGCAGCCCTGATTTACATACTGCTATAACTCTACAAAAATTATACAAAACTTTTGTTGTTTTATGTAGTTAAACAAGCAATTCTGACTTTTTATAAATACAAATTTTAATCAAAGGAATTTTATTTTATTATCA
>JAHWXV010604955.1:0-10358 GCA_024586415.1 Phrixothrix hirtus | reverse complement strand
CAATACAAAATGTCAAATTTTACGAATATGGTAATAACTTATTACACTAGCGACATCTAGTGGTTATTTGTAACAACATAAAAGGCAACCCTCGTATTATGCGACATAAAAACCAATTTAATGTGGTTTAGCGAAACTTCAAGATGTTCTGGTCAATTATCGGTTATTTGTTTTTCTTTTTTAATTCTGCATCCAATTGAAGTAGCTCTTTAGTAAACAAATTTGGTGCCATCCATGCTTTACTGTTTGATCTATATTTGACTGGTTTGAAAAATTTATCTAGGATTGGCGGATTTTGCGATAATAAACGGTTTCTCTTTTCCACGGCGACCAAGATAGCAATTCCCACTTTACACATCTTTCCATCAATACAGTTTTCTCCTATGAATTTCAATGTTTTATTCGGGATCAATTTGTAAGAAAACCCGGTCTCGCCAGCGTTAAAAATGTCTTTACTATCATAGTTCTTTCGAAAGTTAGCCCAGACAATAGTATACCAGTTATTGGCAACATTCATTTTTTCTCCAGTGACCAAATTTCTTTCCTTAAAACATTCAATCCAACTTCTAGAACATACGAAGATTTATTTTACAATTTCACTGCCCATTTCACTAGCTTTTTCTTAAAGAATACAGCCACTTACGGGAACATTCGCCTGTCCTTTATGAGTAAACGACTGTAAAAATCCCATATCAACCTCCTTATGAGCTGATTTCCTCAATCTTTTGTACCCTACATTAACTTTACCATACGATGATAAAATCTCTTCTCTTTTTTTTCCAAGTTACGAAAACGGTTGATTTCGGCAAACTTTTTTCACAAGAAATGTCGCTTTGTTTAACATCATTTCTTATCTTTTGAATAATATCATAGTCTCTTTTAGCATTAAGCTTTACGCGTTTGCTTTTCCATTTTGAACATCCCACAGGATGCAATAAATTATATTCGCGAATTTGACTCCGTTTACGGTAAATTCTTAAATGCTACTAATATAGTGTTAAGTTAAAACCCAGGGAAATACCGGGGAACCCCCAGAAAGTTCAGTATAAGCGGAAAAGTTTACCTTACTTTAATAGAATTCGGTTCACTTTATCTGCAAGTTCACTATAGCAGGGTTCACTATAACCGGTAAAAAAGTATATTAGTCTTATGGAAAGTCTTTTCGGTATTTAAAATAGCGTTCACTGTGAACGGGTTCACTAATATAGGAACTCGACTGTATTTCAGTTTTTCCTTAAAATATTCCAAATTTAATGCAGAGTCCCCGTTATAATGTATTTGTGGTAATAATAATGAATGACTAATTACTAAAACGTACTACCTGAATTTTTGACATGTAGAGCGATTGCAACGTTGCATCGATCCTGATGATTTAATTATGATGGAAACTAAAGAAAAGATGAGAGTTTATTGTTTTATGTTTATAATCTCTCTGTTTTATTAATAAATAAATGTTACTGGGTAATTTTGCTACGAACCTCGTATTTTATTGCTTTTCATGATGCTAAAGTCATTATACTGACTTTAGTTTTTACTCAAACTTCATATTTAACTTTGTCGTTGTTAATATGTATTGGGACATTGAAATTTTAGTTCACGATACAATAAAAGTTGTAATTTGTAATTCTTAAGGGATGGTCGTGCCAAATAATTTTAATTACATTAGCATATGTACATAATTTTAACCATGTGCAATTTATTCAGATTTAAACTAGTTTACAAACAATAAATATGAAACACTAAGCTTAAGAGTGTCATCCACAGTAAACTATAATACACCAAAAAGGCGGGTTAATACGGCAACGTTAGCTCGTGTGAAAAGCCAATATCTTACAATGTTATAACGTGTAACCCTCCTATCAACTTCTTTACAGCTGGATGGGGACTTGTCTTAGTTCTCGAACCTCGTCAGGGTCCAGTGTTAAATTTGGAGGTAATTGCCGAGACCGTTATTTATGATGCCCACTATACGAGAAAGAACTAATATTTAAGGATAATCTTTCCTTTTCTCCTACCGAAAGGATATCAAGCCTGTCGGGTAAATCATATCAAGTTAATACACAATACACAAAGCGCTCAAATTACAAAACATTCACGTTAATGCGATGTATTGTTTTCTAAAAAGGATAACCGAAATACAATACGGCTGACCTTTTCAAAATTATTTTGTTTATTGATAGGAAACTGACAAACTAACCACACTGGGTTAAACAAATGTGGGATAGTGTAAGGCTGATTACTTATTCAACCTTTTCAACAAATGGTTTCTCGAATTTTAAAATTGAATATCTAGAAAAAGGCTTTCCAAGCAATAAAATGTTATAAAAATCAATGATTTGTCTACATATGTTGCAATAATTCTCTTATAGAATGATGATAAATCATCTACATCACAAATGGCGAAAACGGAAACCAACTTAATGAAACAAATGTAAAAGTACTTCCATGCATTTTCGGACAATAAATATAAAAATAATTTAATTATGCGCAACCAATTAAATCAAGCAACTTCAACCAATATTAATTTTATGTAAATTATACTATAAGATTTTTATGTAATCGAATTTCATAAATAGAATTTTGGAATTTTAACAATTTCAATTACTATGACATTTTGTGTTTCTATTCCTCTTGGACCGTTTAAATTTTGAATTTTTTGAGCCAAAAGAAAATTTGTACTCATTAAATAAGCTTACGAATTCTATAGAAAGATTGTAATTTATTATACAGGGTGGATAGTACTATATGAAACAAGAGGAATCTCGATAAATGTGAGCCCGAATCTCAATAGTCTTTGAGTTATTAAACTATGAACATATTCTTAAATGACGATAAAAATTATTTGCAGATAATGCATTAATTGTGAAATATCTAACTTTCTCGTGGATGCCAAATTCCAACCTTCCAGCCAACGATTGACGGCATTTTTGGAATACTCCTGGTTTGTTCCGAAACCTGTCGGCGGTTATTCCATTATTTATTTCTATGAAATAGTTAAGTTAGATGCCTAACACAAATATTTAAGGGTATTAAAGTGTGAGCATCTTGCTAGGATGTATATGAAATACATTCTTGTTGCAAAAAAGTCGATAAACCTCATCGGTCAAATTCCTATCCACACATTCATACCAAGCTTTGGTGAGGAATTTCCTCACCCCAGTGGTGCATGTTTCGGATACCATCGCCAGTGAAACATCAGTAAACAACATGTTCATTGTTTTGAATTTGATTTTGCAGCCACTCACACAATTCTACACTAGATCTATGATCTTATTCTAATAATTAATGAACTGTTTGATGGTGAAACGAGTAAAGCAGCTATTTTCTGAGAACTTGCTGATCTGATCCACGGATCACATTTATAGCTGAGCTTATTTTCCATCACTAAATTAACATTGTTTGTTTGTATGTTTGTTTGTTTGTTAGTTTTGAGGCAGAAACTTTGGGATGCGGAAATTCCCTTGGCCCTGTTGGACTAGAACTGTGATATAGTTATTTCGCCAAATCTAAAGGAGTTCCACCGTCACTAAGGATTTTTAACGTGCCAAGTATCACATTGACACGGGACCTACGATTTTACTTTCTTATCCGAAAAGAAGGCATGTTCAAATTTTTTTCCGCTGAAAAATTTAGCGACCTCGATCAGGTTTATATCCGCGTCCCTTGGATGTAGAGGCAAACATGCTAACTACTACACTAATCGGGGCCGGCCTACAACAACATTACGAGTAGTTATTTGAAATCTACGTTTTTGTTTTACAAATTTTAGTGCGATATTTCGATACTAGGGAGCTTATTCTGCCTCTTATAGGTAATTGCCCGTGTTTCGATTGTTTTGCGTCATGGTCAGGCCTAGATCATGTTGAACGCGATTCATTTGATATGGGCCTCAGGATAGTCTTAATCGTTGAGCCATGTTATTTCGTCTTTCTTTCGCTCTTTCTAAAAGTTTAGGCGCTTTTAGTTCTCTTCTGATTTCTCTGTTTCGGACGTAAATCATAGAGCCTGTATTAACCTTCTATATTTTATTGTGGGTTATAACTTAAGAGCGCTTTCCTTCTTTATCCAGATCTCTTCACCATAAGTGAGACTGGGTATCAGTATGAAGTAGGGTAAGCGCCTTTTGAAATTGAGGCTTATAGGGCGGTTTGGACCTGGCACTCCATATAATTTTAATAGGCATCTCTTTGCGAAGCGACTCTTCTTTTAGCGTGTTTTAAACAAGTTATTTTGCTGTCAGAAATGATTCTTAAGTAAATGTCGCGCTTTGATACACGTGCCAAAGTACTCGAGCGTTTTAATTTTGCTGACTTTCCTTCTTAATCATTTAATATTAAGTTAGCGCTGCTCTCTATTTTCTTTATTTCGAGTTCGAGGTGTTTGACGGCGCATTTGGAGTTGGTACTGCGGAACTGTTGAGTTAAGGATTTCTTGAAATTTCAATCTATCCTTTGCAAACAAATTATAAAGTATAGACAACAGAGGGGAAGCTTGTGCTAAGCACTCGTCTGAATACTTTACTATTGATAATGTATGACCTCCTCCAACCTGAAAGTACCTGTATGTTGATAGTGATTTGATGGGGGTGCAAAGGTACAAAAACATATTGCAAAATAATGAATAAGAAAAATAAATTAATTGAATTAAATAAGACGTTTTTTCTCTTAATAACTAAGTTTTTACCGTTTTTTGATAATTTTTACTTCCACAAAAAGCATTGAAAACCTAGATTGTAACGTGTTTAAAACGTACACAACCCAACCTAATTTAGTAAATCAAAATGGAATTGTTTTGTTAATTTCGATAATGAATAATGAATGTTTATCAATACACGTTGCAATGACCTGTAACATGAACAAAACTGGAATGTATGTAATTTGGTCACAAATTGATATGAAACTTCTTCTAAATTGGATTGTGCCTAAATTAACCTATTTAGTGTTTTTATTATTTTTTTTGTGAATGTATGGGGCATAAAGAATAAATAGTTAAAATATCTGAAACTGTTGCAAAGCAACCCCGTAGAAAATATTTTCTAACGTATTTCTATATCAGACGATTCTTTCTATGGAAATTTCACACCAAATTATCACGGTTTTATTATGAAGAGGGGTTGGCGAAAGAGTTATGGATTTTCTGCGCTCAGTAGCGTAAATTTTGTTTACATTAATGAACTTGTAAAATGCTCTGTTGCAACTCCAAGATGAAGATCTTCGCATTTTCTATGCACTGGATATCTTCAATTGGTTTCGCTCTTAATGATATATTTTCTTCTCTAGCGTTTTTCACCGATTCCTCGTTTAAAATTTTGTCTCAGTTGACTTGTGAGGAGTATTTCTTACATTGAAAGGTCTTTTCGATGATCTTTAAGTGCTTTTTCCAATTTTTTAAGTAAAGTGTAACGATTTTATTCTTTCCCAAGACAAATATTTTGTTATTTTTAAATCTCCTTAGTTTGGTTTAATTTGCAAAACATTATAAATCAATTTTTGGAAAAAATAGGTTCCAATGTAAAATAGCGAATGTAATTTTGCGCTACTCGGTATATATTTAACTAAATAATTTTCATTCAACGATTATCGTCGATGAATAAGATTGCCTTAATGATATTCCTATTAATTTAATACATCTAAACTGCATTAGTAATTTATGAGGTGGTATCAAAAGATTCCCGTTGCACATGCAGCGGCGAAGCGGTGGTGAGTGGGAATTAGTCTGCGCTGAGTGGAATCCTCACCCTTGATGAATCAGTGTGACCAGTTTTCGGGTGCTAACTACGTTGATAGTAATGTTAGATGGGTTTGTGTAACGACTTGTGCGGCAATGTTTGCGATTTCACGATGAAATCAGAAATAAAATAACGAAAAAATATCAAGCAAAGGAAATCCATAACGAAGATCTTTGAAATGTCTTACGGTAACGAAGCATTGAGGCGAACGACATGTTCTGAGTGACGCACATAGAACATCGATGGAGAACGACGATAGGGCTGCTCTACTCTTCAAGTCCAGAACCCCAGAAATTGTGGCCGAATTTTCATTCGCGAACTTGCAGAGATCGTTGACGCGTTCTACGGATCAGTTCAGGCGATGCTAACCAACGATTTTGACATCACCGGATTGTTACTAAATAGTGCATGTGTCATGGCAATTGTCGAATAAAAAGGAAAACCATCTTGAAATATGCGAGGATCTTCATTAATAAACACGGGAAAGTCAAAATATTTTGTCAAGAGTTATCAAAGCTGATAGGAATTGAATTTACAGCTACGACCGTACCTTGAGATCAAGCATCACTCTTCGCATTGACAATCCACAATTACCAAGTTAGAAGAGGGCGATTCGGGGCAGAGCCTTTTTCGACATCATGCACTGTGAATTCATCCATCGAAGTCAGTTTGTGAACGCCGTGTTTTATTGCGACGTCGTCGACGCAATCGACTTCACCTGTGGCGTGGCGGAATTGGTTGCTTAATCACGATAATGCACCCACTCAGCATTTGCAATAATCATATTTTTTGCCCAGAATAATTCGATTTGATATTTTGCGATTCTTTCTTTGAATTTTAAGGTCAAGAGTCGCAAGTTTGACACCATTCAATGTGAATCATAGAAATTGTTAAACAGCCCTATTAAAAATAATTTCATGGGGCATTCCAAAGGTGGCAACAGTGTTGGTATCGTTACATAGCTACGCTAGGGGATTGCTGTGAAACGAACAGTGGTCGGATTTACACCAGATTAAAATGCCTCATTATGGGACCAGTCCTGGAACTTTTTGACACCAAATTTACTTTAGCTCAATTCACTAAACAAGTGCTTCAAGTAACAAGGCAGTTTAATTAAGATTGTTTTTAACATAGTTTTTAGGTTTTCGTGTTTTTAAGATTTTTTTTCCTTTCCGGAAAACGATTTGACCGGAAAAACCTTTTTACTGAAAAAAAAAACAATTTTATGGATATTTTTGATTACTAAATGATTAGGTGGCCATATTTATTTTTACATCGGAAACTTTTATTAGCGAGCTGTAAATGAAGCTTTAACAACTTTTCCTTTGAAGGTTTTAAAATATCCATTTACAGTGTCTAAGATGTTTCGTAATTGCAACTGTTTATTGTATACATCCAGGTATTGAAAGTGAAGAACGTAATTGGGTCAATCCGATTAAATCCATTAAGTAATAATAATTTTCGGGAAATAGCCACTTCACTTTTCCGGATCTTTGGTGGTACAAACATTTCCTGTTTTGTGCTAATTTATTAATGTGTTAATGGATTCCCAACTGTTGTTTTTATTATATACACTTATTTTTACCCACATATTTTATATACAAAAATTATACTTTATAATTAATAGAACTGAACATTTTTGAAAAGTGAGTCGTAGACAAAAAAGTGTTTTAATCTAAAATAGCCTAAGTTATTATCAATGAAATTGAAAACAACAGAAATCCTTTATGTAATGAACATCACAATCATAACATCATTACAACCGCTAAAATAGAATAATTACAAAAAATGCAAAGATAATTCTATAGTAATCAAAAGTTATGTAGCCATGAAGTAGATTAACATTGAATATTTAAAACATGAAATTAAACACATTTCAGTTACAATAAAATCTCCATGGTTATCGATTTTACTTAAGGGATGAACAAAGGATTGTTTTAATATACGATATACATTTATTAAAATTATTTTAAAGGAAACATCCTAAAACATTCCTTATGAATACTTTTATGTTTTGTTGGAGTCTGATTTCATAAAATTTAAGATATCTTAAATATGTCTGTATATCAGCATCTCTAAACAATTTTGAAAGATTACTGTAGACATTCTTAATTTAATTTGTTTCCCAGCACTGTATTAAAGAATTCTTGAACCATATTTACAAACAAAATCGTTTAATCATTTTATTTTTAAAACTAACTAAGTAATAATGTAACGATAAATTCCAATTTTATTTCACTTAATCCTAAAAATTTTAATGTTTAAATTTGAAAAATTATACTCCTTTAATTAATTTATTTGACGAACGTCTTCGTATATTCTTAAGTATCATGATTATAAACTTCGCAACACATCAAGAGTTTTTTTTAATTTTTTTGTTTTAATAGCATTGGGCCAGCCATTTTGCACACATAAAAACAACCGTTATTCTTTAAAGTTTCCTATTTAACTTAAATTATTTATATTTTTAACCTAAATTAATGTCGTGTAATTTATTTTATTCTTTTTTGTATATTTTCTTTATATTTTTGTTCTAATTTGTATAACAGTTGTGTTAATTGTTTGTTTTTCGAATATCTAGTAGTAATTATTGTACTGATATAAATGATTGACTTCACATTAATCAATTATTTTAAAATTGCATTTTTAACAGACGGATTTGAACGATACAGTCAATTTATAGAGCAGTTTCTCTTTATTTGTCTTTGACAAATCATTTACCTATTTTATTAAATAAATCAATGCTGCATGGACTTTTACAAAAAAGTGTTTTTGAGCTCAATCAGAGTGTAATGCATGTAAATTTCCGCCCTATTAATTAAATATGAAAAAACCATCTTTAGATAGTAATATACTATGATTATTTCCAATTCACAGTAGCTTTTATTCACAATGAAAATCGATTTTAAAGGATTGATGTTTAGACGCGATAGTTTTTCATGTCATGTACAGAAAGTTGGTAAGTTTTTTGCCGAAGTAAATTAAAGTTTATCTAACGAATATCTTTTCACTTATCAGAAAAATAGAGAGCGGTTATTATTTAATAATTTCAGCCGCATTCGATATTTAACCCAACAAACCACGTCTTTTATATTTCAATTAAATAGACTTAATTTTCAATTACTAACCAGTTTGTTATTTATACAACATTGTATGAAGAAGGGCATATTTCTGTAGGCGGAGTGTAATATAAATTATGCAAAAATTTGTCGGCTCCATCAGATATTCAGAAGGAAATGCTCAAGATTTGGTGATTTTGTGCTATTTGCAAAAACAAGATCGATTTGCACAAGCACTTTTATCCAGTTTTATTGCAGCCATCGTCTTCTAGCGCTATGGATATGTGTATGTATTAAACTTAACCTGGTTTCGGTCGACAGAAGATATAAAATAACTTAACATTGCAGTTGGACAGTTTACTAAATATTTATGTTATGTCCAAATGATCCAAAAATGTTTTCTTTAGAATGATTTGTGGCATGTTTCAATTACGATTAAGATTACTAGTATAAACATTAACTAAAATGGCAACCTTGTTAATGTTTTTACTAGTAATCTAGGTATTATCGAGACATGTTGTCTAACTTAAGCATTGTAAACATCTAACGAAACATGCAGTGATGTATATTTTATTTTTAGAAATTTTTACATCTTTTTAATCCCTAAGCTTTTGTTTCCAACGCGCTTTGTTACAATCAAGATTAATAATATTTTTACCTGAATTTAATAATTATACTCGATAATTGTTTAGACAAATTTTTATTATTTTATTAATAGCTCAAGACATCTACTCATTATGTTCCCATTGTTGTAAGATTCACCTAACAAAGGAATACTGTAAAGTAATACCATTGATTTTATATATAAAATCAATGGTAATACGTAAACTCAAAGACACAGAAACAGTCTTTGAACGAAAACTGCTTTCGACTTGATTGTAAGTCGGCTGCAGAATTGCTGAATCATCTTGACATCGTATATTTGTAGATTGCCTACTGAATATACTTATTTCGTGAACACCTCACCGACCAACTTCAATCCTCGCTTGTGATTATTTAAGACAAATAGTTTAACATAACATAACAACAAAACAGATATTAGCGTACATGTTTTAACTATTGAATCTGTATTTAATAATCAATCTGATAAACTACAATCGCTATTACGTTCATATTTGGTAGACATGTAGTCTTTAACGCACAAGTTGTCAAGCGTGAAAATTTCAAAGGAACTTCAGCGGGAGGCAAAAATGTGTAACATAAAATATGTAATAACTGTCAAATCGTTTTAAGGAGTAATAGGTACTACCTTGTCAACTTGTTTTTGACTGTTTTGTATTATCAACTTAAATGTTTCTTTAACTATTCAAGAATGATATCTAAAAGGTTTTATATGTGGGAAATTTTTATAAGTGGCCTAAAAAGTCGATTTTTCGAATAAAGTCACACCGCCGTTTTGCGCATTATTTGAGCCTACTCGAGTGCGACTTTTAATAATGCAGTGCATCAACTTAACAACTTTAGGTAATTTGCAGTGGCGGCTCGTTCTAAAGGGCACAAGGGCACGTACCCACTTAATAAATTATTCAGTCATTCATCATTCAGTCAGTCTATTATTCTTATTTTACATA
>JAHWXV010604854.1:0-12834 GCA_024586415.1 Phrixothrix hirtus | reverse complement strand
TTAATTACATAATAATGAATTTTAATAAGCATTCGCATATAAATTTGAATCATAAAAAATATAATTATCAAAAATATTCCTTAATAAAACTATATAAATGTAAATAAATTTTTGACTATATTTATATTAATTACCCGATTAGTTACATAATAATGAACTTTAATAAGTATTCGCATATAAATTTGAATCATAAAAATATAATTATCAAAAATATTCCGTAATAAAATTAAACTCTATAAATGAAAATAAATGTTTGATTATTTATATTAATTGCACGATTAATTAAATTAAACCGTGAATAAAAACTGCTAAACGCTAATAAAACTTCCAATTAAACCGCGAAAACGGGAATAAAACCGCGAACCCGGGAAATAAACCGCAATAAAACCGCGAACCTGATAATTAGACCTCGAATTCACATCCACACCGCGGACCTCGAATTAACTATTTTCCGTGAGCGTGCGAGGGTAACGTAGAACTGTCTAATCTTATCTACTGACTGAAAACAAAAACAATTTATTATATCATCAAGTTACATTTTTGATGTTAGAAACATGGAAACCGGGTAGAAAGTTATTCTTTCAGTTGCGTAATTATAAAGTATTTCATAAAATGTAAGCGTTTATTATTTTGAATATAAAAGGATTTTCATACAAATGGCATTTATTTAAAAACGTATCTGGGCGAATGTTAATATCTGGTAATTATAAACATACAGGGTGCGGCAAAATGATAGGTAGTATTTCAAATACTCATTGCTCAGTTTGTGGAAGGGATAACGCAGTGCGCGCTGTCACCTTAGGTAGCTAAGTTCGTACCATTGTCAGTTATCGCTATGGCTTGGACCAGAGTGCAGCGCGCGTTTGCAGTAGAAGAGTTTATAAGAAATGGTGAATCTGTAATAGCGACACAGCGTGTCTTCCGTATTCGGTTTGGTGTTGGCCGTCATGGTGCCGTTCCGGACGGAAGAACAATTCGTCGGTAGGTTTTAAACTTCCGTGAAACAGGTTCTGTGCTTAAGCGAAAATCAACTGGCCAACCAATCACAGCAAGAACACCGAACACCGGAAAATGTTAATGCAGTCAAAGCCTCAGTACAGCAGTCTCCTAAACGTTTTGCGCGTAGGCATGCAGCTGCGCTAGAAATGTTGGATCGAAGTTTTCGAAGAATCTTACACAAATCACTTAGAATGCATCCGTATAAAATGATGATGGTACAGGAATCGAGTGTTGCCGGGATATAATTCAGAACATTCCCCCAGCAGCTGCTGTTATATCTAGCGATGAAGTGCATTTTCATCTATGGGGCGCAGTGAATAAACAAAATGTCCGCTATTGGTCGGAAAATAATCCACGGGAACTTCAACAGCGACCACTTCACAGGCCAAAGTTACCATCTGGTGTGCAATATCTAATTTCCGCGTGTGGGGTCCTTACTTTTTTGAAGAGGATGGAGTAACTGTAACAGTCAACGGCGATCGTTATTGTAACATGTTAGACAAGTTTCTACGTCCAAAACCGAACAAGTTAAACGATTATCAGCGAGAAGCTCTATGGTTCTAGAAGGATGATGTTACATCGCATACAACACGTCGCTCGCTCAATCTTCTCCAAGAAATGTTCCCGGGCAAAGCTGTCTTTGCGGGGAGACCTTGCTTGTCCTCCGCATTCGCCTGATTTGTCCCCCTGCGATTTCTTTATTTGGGGGCATCTCAAAGCGCAAGTTTTTAGATGTTAAAAGAATTAAAGGCAACCATAAGAGAAGAAATCGCCGCAATTCCGCAAGAGATTGTCCGCAGAGGAATGATGCGCTTTCGTGAAAACGTTCAAGAATGTATCGACATGAATGGCTCCCATTTAAGTTCTGTAATTTTTAAAACATAATGTTTCAAAATGGCATGGTATGTGCTTTTTAAAAATATAAAACTTTTTTCTTTGCTTTGTGTGGTTTGGTTTTTATTGACATCCCAAGTAGTGCCTATCATTTTGCCGCATCCTGTATTAAAACCCATAGGGTTTGCTACTAGCATGATTAAGCTCCAGTGAATTACACTGCCAATGTGCGAGCATATTTAAATGATACATTTCCTGAAAATTAATTATTTGACGAGATCCAAGGGAATAACCAGCAAGATTTCCTGACTTGACTCTCTTGAATATTTTTTATGGAATTACGTAACAAGTAAAGTTTAAGAAAATCGGTTTCGTAATTTGGAGGACCTAAAGAAAAGAATACGCAGTGCAACGCACCTGATATGATAAGCAATGTGCGAAAAGAATATTTTGTTCACCTAAGATATTGCCAAACCGTAAACGGACAACAATTTGATCGTTTATTGTGATCTTCTTTACTTAAATATTATTGAAGAATCTGATTTTGAAATCGTTTTATCAGCATTTTTACGATTACACTTTGCAAAAATGTTCTAAATTTTAAAAAATAGTTATATAATTTAATACAATATGAAAAAATATAGGTTTTTATATAAAAAAAATAGCGTGTCCTAAAGCGTTTTAATATGGCAGCCAACTTAAAAGCTCTGCAATTTAAAATAAAAATCGACATGTCCGAGCTCATTTCCAGAAAATTATTATTTATTTTTTTATCGAATTTATATAATACTTATCATCACATTCTTTTAAATTTATAATTATTACGTTTACTTACTAAAATAAAATTAGAAAGTAAAAATAAATGAAAACTTTAGCAAATATATCACTAAAAATCGTCAAAGGTAAATGTTGATCAGGGATATCTTTTATCTAATCATGTCAAAGTAATAAACCTTTATGTAAGAGTCGAATATTAAACATTATTTGAAGATGATAAAAAAATGTATTGAAAATACCTCTTAATAATGTCCTACTTTTCAAGTGATACCAGCCGGCGTTAGATCGTTTTTAAAAATAGTGAATGTTAATTTAGAAACTTTTTGGATATCAGTAAAAAATTACATATTAATTTGCAAATAGTTCATAACAAAGTGCTTGTATCAATCTATATATAATTTTAATTTTAATTATTATAAGGCATAAATGTCTGTTCTGTTTATAACCGTTTGTATCCTTAGTATTTTATTAAATGTAGAAAATTCTACATTAAATGCCAAAGAAAAATGTAAAGATAAAAATCTTAGGCCTAATGCACATTGCGTGCAGAAGAGAGCGGCAAATTACTGGTGTTCATCTGAAGGTTGCAGTCTCTGCGTTGGAAATAATTGTCCATTAACCTGCAAAGGATTTTCATGTGGTGTATGTCCTAGCGGAAGCTGCTGTGATGGAAAAAATTGTAATGCATGTTATAACTACCATTGTTGTTCAACACCTCCATGTAACTATTGCATTCATTCTTGTAGACATGCATGCAGCAATGTAACTTCTTGTCAAAATATATGTGTACCGCAATGTCAAAATGGGACAAATGAAGTATTTGTAGTTCCTACAAATGTAGATGATCCCAACGCAATAGTGTATTTTAAAGGTAAACCTTACAAAGGTAATATTCCTGGAGGGCAATTAACATCTCCAAATAAATCGGCTGTTGCTCTCATTAATGGTACTGAGTATCCCGCAACAGTTTTACTTCTACATCCTCCTAAACCAGGAAACAATTGCCCACAATGCAACAATACAGCGTGTTCAGGAGTTTTCTGCGGAAAACAATGCATGCAACAATGTCAACAAACTTGCAATACCGGAAGTTGTCATAACACGTGTTCTAATAAATGTATACAACAACCACCTCCTCAAAAATTAGGTAAGTATGTTTATTATGTATAGCTAAAAATATAATCCCTTTAAAGTAGGTCAAAATTTCTACAACTTACCACAAGGTTGCTGTCACGTTGTTCATCCGCCAAAATGTGTTACCAACCAAATTTACCCTTATCGACATTGCTACAGAAAAACTCACACAGAATGTTCTAATTTATGTACTTCCCAATTTGTACATCTGACACCACATTTACAAGAAAGACCTCAATGTCACTATATTAAAAATTATCCATACATTTACTGTGGACGCCATTCAGTTCAGAGTATGCAATATATAATTTTTATGTTCCGATTTTATAAATAAAAATTTTAGATTGTGATTCCTGTTACATTTGCAATGGTCAATACAATCCTCGTAAATGTTCAAGTAAACGTACTTGTCGAAACGGTTGTAAGAAAGGCCTTTATCCACCCACAGTTCAACAACCTATAATTCAAGGACAAATTCCTCAACAGATAAATCACATGGCGTATCCAGGAATAGCAAAATACCAACAACATCCAGGATTAATCAGAACGCAACATAATCAGTTACAAGGTCATTTTCTTCAGTATGGTTAATTATTTATTATTAGTAGATTTCTTATAATCCAATTAGCCTTTGTAATAACAATATTACTAATATGTTAGTTGAGTTTTTAAATCTTGATATTTTATGTATAACTTAAAATATAGCGTTTATAAAAACCAAAACAATTTTTGTAATCTAGTTTTATATATTTTATATTTTTAATTGATTGACATATTAGTACTTAAACGTCTTCAATTCTATTGGTTATGCAATTACTTCTCTAAAACTATAACAGTTGGTAAGGATTGCCATTTGATATTTCAGTTTCTTATATAAACAACTAATTTTCGTTCTCAACCTAATTATCACCTTAAGACAAAATGTATTAAATGTTTATGGTAATGTTACAAATAACAGACTATGCTTCTCCTCTTAATCCATAAAAGAATAAATTCCAAATTATTTTAATTTTATTTTATGTCAACTGCTTAAACTTTAACCGTATTTTAAGCAATAGCAATAGATGAAAAATTATCTTCAATTGACACATATGTACTTGTAAATTAAGTGCTAATGTGATTTGATTGAATATTTTTGTAATAAAGGATTTTAATAACGATGAAAATGTTAAGTTTTTATAAGAAACAGATTCTTATAAAATCTTTAGAACAGAGTAAAACAGATTTTTTTGTTTTTATTATTAGGCTCGTGAAACGACATTAAGGATTGCTTTCAAATAAATACAACTTAAATCACACATTATCTATACCCCTTATATATTCACAAGAAAATGTGTTGGTTAAAATAGAATTTTAAAAACCTATTAATTATTGTTTAAAAACTACTATTGTTGGTGATATCCTACAAATTATAGCTCGTTTCATTTTAAGTTTACAGTATACAGTTAAATGTAAACTTGCAATCCCGGATTTCTACAGAAGCAGATCGATCGGTTATAACTGCAGTTTTACATTTCTACCTTGCATCAACGTAATCTCTATCATTCGTTTTATGTAAAAGATTCAAGCCGGCTTATTTTACCTACCTGAAGTAAATAGCATTCAACAGTTTTTATTAACTATTTATCATTGAAATTCAAACCGATAACTTAAATCGCTTCAATATTAAAATTTTAAGACAAGTAGCATTTCGGAACTCGAAGATGGACTAATATAAATACCATTTTCGACTTTCAATATTTTCCAAATAATTTTCCATTCAAATATGTTATAACCAAGTATGTCGATAATATCCAGTTTTAGTAAATATCTTAGTTATAGTCATATTTTAAAACTATGTCTTTGAACACTTTAATTTAGAATAACTTTTTTCTATTTAAAAACCAGTCAAAAATTGTACACTGATTATCCCAACCTTCCACTTACAAGGAAACCGCCCCCGATGTATCTTACCTAATGCGATAAAATATGGCACACGAAAAGAATGGACAAAAGCACGAGACACGTATTTTTTTTATCGAACTTAACTTCCCCTGGAGAAGGATATTCGGCGCCAAAATTTTAGTAAATTTTTATTTTGAGCTTTTACGCGAGTTCTAGTGAAGTTACAGCAAATCTGTAAATATACGAAAGACTTCTTTTCAAATGGTACTAATTATTTTATGTAATTAATTTAAATTCAGTAAAAGTACCCCCAACCCCTATATGTTTTCGTTTATATTTCACCACGTGTACAAAATATTTAACGTGAAATAAATACCACTATAAAAACTGAACTACAAGGATTTTGGGATTTTTAAAAACCTAGCCCTTTAGACCAATAAAAATTTTAAAATCCTTTCAATTTATAATTTCCATAGTAATCATAAAATTATTAAATTTCTCTCTGTAATTAACAATATCTAAAATAATTTTATACCAAATAGTAACTTTTAGTGCTAGATATCATTATCAATATCAAATTCGATTTGCTGTAGGAATGAAACTTTATGTATTCACCACAATTATAGGTACTTACTATTATTCATGACTACCGACTAAATCGAACATCGTACATAAGTGGTACAATAATGATAATCATGAAAATAGACTGCTGACAGCTGCTTGTGGATTAATGTGTAATTTAACTATACCATTTTTTTATGTAAATTTGCTTGTGGATCTAACAGTAATACTAAATATGAAAAACTAAGTTCAAAGTTTTTCCCAATTCAAAATCTGAAAACATCCACTGGTTACTGCAGGAATAATATTTAACTTAATATTTTTATTTGGCGGTACTTCTTCCACAATTTTTCCAAACTATGTCCGCTTTACGAGTGTAATAATAATGATCAAAAGTTAACTTACCAGACTTCGATGCTGTTACATAGATATTCTCCGCTTTAAATATATAACAATTTTTCATCTGCAGAAATTGTATCATGTAGTAGTTGATAAGGACTGTAAAATTGCTTCCATAGTTAAACTACCGAAAGTGACAACGTTCTTCCTGAATGTAACTCTAAATTAAAATCGCTTGGTCAAAGTTACAAATGTCTATCAAAATATAACTATGTTTATTTCTAATTAATTCATTTCGATGCCATATTCGATTTTTAACATTGAATTTGTAACAAAGTTAGTTATTTCCGAAGAAACAATTCCATGAACCTACGTACCCACTTTTCTGATTCTAAAAATTTTTTAGGTGGAATACGTATTCCAAGCGCCATTTATTGTTAAATCATCGACAGGAACTCTTCTTTCCATAACTTCCTCAAATCGGCTATATTTGATATTTATAGAACATTTCCTATAAATAGCACTTATGTTAATTTAATATATCCATTTTCATAGTTGGGTGATAGAGTTTACTTTCCTGAATCTATGTTATAATACAATTAATTTTAAATTACCACTAGCGATATTTCTGCAATAACTAATGGCATCGATTTTATGTTGAATATTCAATTCCTGGATAGGACAAAGATTTCTCATTATTTTTGTTTTGATTTTCATGTGTATCATTATCGTCTTCCACATCCGTGCGAGGAAAATGTTTGACAAGATTTTTTAGGAACGCTAAATTAAAGTCACATATGTGTATATTTCAAAACATCTAAATCTCAAATTGAGGCGAATTTTAAACATTTATTCATTTAAAAAAGGGTAGTCTAAAAACTTCAAAAACCCTTAAACTTTAGTTTTCATAAAGGTATGATTCCCTTTATGCAATTTATTTAATTCGTCTATTGAATTAAATTAATTGTATTTCATTGGAAGATAAACTGGTTAAATAAGGGAAAACAATATAGAAGGATATTTATTTCTCCTAGTATTATACTCTTAGTAGGGTACCTAGAAGGTTTTGTAAAATTATACTTGTTTACTTAAATATTTTGAGATCCCGCCATTCGACATGCATTCCAATAAATAATAAGTAAGCCACAGGTTTAATACATGTACTTAAATAAAAATCCGATATATAAATATTACAAATTTACACAAGTTACGAATCAATAAAATACAATTTGCTTTTCTTTAAAATGTAAACACACAGCTCAGTGACTTTATAGCACCCAAGGGAATTTGGCCTTTTAACTATTAATAATTCATTTAAACTATACCGACTTAGTGAATGCATTTTTAAATGTCCTTTAATTTCAACCTTTAAATAATTTATACATTATACATTAAAAAATGCGGTACAGAACAAAAGGCATTTACTTTAGAATTGTGGGAAAAACAAGCGAAAAAAATTTCGTCCTTGTGTATTTGTGCCTACTTTTAAATTGATAGTTCTAGTGTACAGATAAAATTGAATTACTCTGCGACATACCTACTAACAGCACTAGGCTACTTTGTTAAAATAAATAAGTAAACGCCTATTATCATCTGTCTAATTTATATTTTACTTAATATCCCAAGAACAGTAAAAGCGATTTAAATTTGGTTTGGAGTGCCATATTCTGCGTCAAAATACCTTTTCAGGGATCACACAATGTATAGTGCCATTTAAAAATTAACGGTGGAGGGAAGGTCGGAGCGAGGGAAAAACGTCATCGGGAACTTAATACTATATTCTAGATTCCGCCTTAAATCTAAATATAATGTTTTTTCGTAATAATACATGTCAACCCCGCTCATTAATTATTGAGAATGGACGCTTTTAAAATGAACATATTATATACTATACTTACGTTTTAGAGCTTTCTTTTCCTATTATTTCTTTATAGAAAATGTAGGTCCGCTGTGAAGATGTTCTGTTTCCGTCCGGATTGAGGTCAATGCTTAGGATTTGTAAAATTTACTGAACTGAGATTTTTTATTGATGCTTACCGTTTGATGTTGTCCTCTAGTGTATAACGGTGCGCTTTTGTGAAGCTGCTATGGTACCGAATTTGAAAACCAGACCGATTTTCATTTACTTTCAATCGCGTATTCTTTCTTATTAAACAGCTTGGCAATAGCAGACTCCATGATAGACCTTCTTTCTAGTATGTGCTTAAGCTATGCTGGCGTCTTATGTTACATGGCGAAGTTACAATGATCTCGCTAGTTCTACGCATTGTAGTTTTTAATACGCTGACACTTGCACGAAAAAGGCCTTTCTTCTGTCGTCTTGTGCTTTTATTAATTTTCTTGAGCAACTCCCACTTGGTTTTCTTGGCGAGACAAATGTTTGCATTTCAAAGTTATCTTTCTTCGTTTTCTAGTTAGTAGATGTTACATCTGCCTTTAGGGCATGCTTAACCTGTGTAGTTTTCATGTGTTACCCTGAGTTTTTAGGATACTTTATTACCGTGCGCCCTTTCGGTTGCTTTTTAAGGCTTTTATTTTTTTTTATTATTTAGGGAACCCTTCTTTACACTTCTCTTAAAACACGCTTTGCTATGGCACAATCGAACACTGTTTATTCTCGTAACTTTGAAATTTTATGTTCATTGTAATTTGCTACCGTCGCACTTGTTCAAAAATTATTTAATTTTGAAACTTTCACCGTTTCACCGTTTTTAATTATTTGAGAAACAATTTTTGGACTTAGGATTTAAAGTAGCGTCACATAATACTTCATTTTACAAGTGTTTAATAAGATAAATTAAGTGTAACTTACTTCATTTTTCTAAATGTTGAATTTCACGAAATTAACTTTTGTTATAGAGTGGATTTCAACAGATATATTTACGAATATGCGTGAAATTACACATTAAATATTTTGTATACGTGGTGAAATATAAACAAAAACATGTAGAGTATACGGAGAGTCTTACTGAATTTAAATTATTTATGTAAAATTACTGCTATATACTACTGGTTAGCCCTTAAGCAAGGAAGACTTTCGCATATTTACAGTTCTACAGTAACTTCATTAGTACTCGCGTAAAAAATGAAAATGAAGATTTACTAACATTTTTATAGTTTATATCTCCTTTCAGGAAGAGTTAGGGCCGATAAAAAATACGCGTCCCATTCTTTTATTCATTCTTCTCGTGTACCATATTTCATCGAAATCGCCAAGATACGCCTAGGTATATTTAATTTAGACAATTTTAAATTCAACAAAATTAGTATTCATTAAACCTGCTTTTGGTGTTGTGGTGTTTCTTAATAAGATAAGATTATTAACTATAGTTAATATTTAATTAATGAAATGAAATAACAAAGCGCTATCCTGGCGTAACAAATTACACTGTCATTAGAGATATCGCACTCTGACATAGAGAAACGCAGAGGATTTACAAGTTTCAATGTGTTTTAAAAGTATATATTTCCTTATTAACGAAAAAGCGTATAAAAGTCGAATAAATTCATCCATCATACGAACCATCGTCCATAAAAAAACTTAATCGTTGTAAAACGAATGTATATGGTCTAATTTACGAGGTATGTCCAAATTTAGCTCGGAATTTTGGTACTACAACCAATGTAAGTTACGAAATTCAAAATTGCGTTTTTTTATTAATGTAATAATTTGGCTAGAAGGCCTAGGTACTGTTACCTTAACTTCAATTGATGTTGTTTGGTTTTGACGGCTACTTCAATTGATATTGTGTGGTTTTAACAGTTACGCCCGTACATCCTGTTGCAAACTCTGTCGTACGATTCAAATTTCTTTATTATGAAAATGTTAAACCTGCTAAAATTGTTGTAAGACTTCACCGATAATTTGAAGAAAATATTGTCTCAAAAACCCAAGTGCATGATTGATATAAAAACCTCAAACGTCCGTCACTGATGTTCACATTTAATGAGTTGATTAGTTTATGCTGGGGAAATGTTTGTGTGTGATGTATCAAGATTACTGAAAAAAAGCATAGAAAGTGTTGGAAAAAGTATTCGTGAAGAATTGAAGTTTAGAAAAACTTGTACCACATGGATCTCAATGTTACTTTCCTTAAAGAAAACACAGAAAAGCATTTAAGGTGCAGCAGAGCTTCTATGCGTTTTAAACAAGAATGAGAAGTATTTATGATTAACTTGCTTAGTTGTGATGAATCTTAGAAATATCATTTAGTCGATAAAGCTTAGAATAAAGGCGCAACACATCGCCTGCTCCCAAAAGAGCGAAAGTTGCTCTTTCAGCTGGGAGGTTATGGCGACGGTGCTTTGGGATACAGAAGCTGCCTTGTTTACCGATTTTTTGATAAATCGTTGAAACGTGAACGTTAGCCATTATTGTAAACTATTTTCTGAAAGGATTACACGTGCTTTTCACACAAACGGACGTAACGACATATCAAAACTGTTATTCTCTTTCACGGTCACGCTAATCCTCATAACTTAGCTATAGTTTTGGTTTATCCCCATATGATTTATATTTATTTAGACCTTTAAAGGAAGCTCTGAGAGGTACTAGTTTGGAGGATGATGAATATTTCAAGAGTTTTATATACAATTAGTTCAGCCAGTAACGAAACAGCCAAGAAGATGACATAAGCATATAGAGCAGCAAGGGGGGAGGATCGGAAAGTAGCATAAGTTATTTCATGTAACTTATTTGAATAAAAAATTATAAGTAAACTTCAAATTAAATTTGACCATAGCTCGTACTACGAGGGTAGTTCAATAAGTCAGGTTAAAATGGAACAAGTGGTTGTTCATTCGATAAAATTATTCCAATGCCTTTTAGTAAAACAACATTAATCAGTCTGCAAAATACGCGTTTACTTCAGCGAAGTAATCAGGAGCCAATTCATGTATTTTTGTAGTTACAAAATGCGCTAGTGCATTAGCATGGTGAAACGACAAAATTTTCTTTGCCACATGCGGCTGATTTTCTTTCATGTTTTGATTCAACAGGTCTAACAACAATGTATGATACCCTCTTATCTTTGCTGTAATTTTTTGTGAGTATTCAATGAAAATTATTCCACAAGCATCCCAAAAAACAGTTGCCGTGACTTTATTAGCCAATAGAACCACTTTTGCCGGCGTCAGTATACTTGAATCAGCTTTTACCCATTGTTTTGACTGATTTTTGGTTTCCAGGGTATAGTGGTGGATCCAAGTTTCACCAACAACAATAAATCGACGCAAAAATTTAGATGTATTACGCTTAAAGAGTTTCAAACAATACTCCTACGTTATTGAACGATTGCGTTGTTGGTTCACTGTTAATAAACGCGACACCTATTTTGCAGAAAGCTTTTTTATCTAAATAATCATGTAATATTGAAACCTATGTAACAATAGACAAGCTTAAAGCTTCCACAATCTCAAGCACCTTCACTCGGCGATTTGTCACTACAATGTAATGCCCTTTTGTTATCATTTCTGGTGTACTAGCATCTTTTGACCTACCAAAGCGATCAGCACCGCGATCGCTCGTACGATGTCAACCAAAATCATTAAACCACTTATGAATCATTTTAGTTGATATATCAGAATCCATATCATAATCAATAATTGTCAAGCTTTTTTTGTTTGCGTTATTACTTTTTCAAGCAGAAAATAATGTAATGAAAACGTGAAAATCACTTTTTCCATTCTAGAGAAAGTAATACGGGCTAGGTACTTAAAATGGCTTTCAAAGACAAAGTAATGGGCATATATTCTTGAAAATTGGCATCGCGTCATCTGCAGAAATGTATTTGAACAAAGTAATGTTGATTTTATTCTGAAGGCGTCATCTTTTAGATTTTTACCTGACTTATAGAACTAGGCTCGTAGTAACTTAAAAAATTCTCTGCGCTTCGCCAAGTCATGTACAATGACCCTTAGCCGGAGTTAGTCAGCTACTTATTTTGTAAGTTTATATAAGTAAGTTTTGCAGCACTGTACTCTCTTGTTAGGGACATTTTATGCTACGGTGTATATTATTATAGACAAATAAATTTGATTCAGTTGAAACTAGTAGTTGCTAAATCTTTTCAGGTTAATGTTTTTACTTTTTGTTAATCTTTTTAGCATTTAAAATTTTTAAAGGAAGGAAATGTTAAAACAGTAATAATACGTCTACGTCTACATAGTTTATTTTTTATAACATTAAAGTAGTTTTTTATCTTCACATTGTGACGTTTCGACTCTTGTGGAACGGCACAGTACAACTTTAAGAACTTGCGTTCTTCCCAGCGGTAGCTCTGAGTCGTGAGGGGTGGTTCGTAGGGT
>JAHWXV010604811.1:0-13146 GCA_024586415.1 Phrixothrix hirtus | reverse complement strand
CGAGGCATTGATTGAATAAGGTGGTTTACCTCGTCTTGGGGTACTGCCTCCCATGCAAGTTGCACCTCATGGAGGACGCTGCAAATTTCGTAACCTTCTACCCATTATGTCCCATACATGTTCATTGGGAGAAAGATCTGGAGATCTTGGAGGCCAGGGCAAAAGATGAACCTGGGCCTGCTCAAAGAAGTTCAAGGAAAACCTTGTTACACATGGACGTGCATTATCTTACTGGAATAATGGATCTTCGAGATATTGTAAGTTTGGTAAAAGATGTGTTCCAACCAACTCCGCAATACACCGATATGATCTCATATTGCCTCGAATTAACACCAAGGGGACCTGCTGCCATAAGTAATCGCATCCCAAACCATAACACCCACAGTGCGGTGTACGTGGCTCTCAACTGTAACTCGAAGATTCCGTCGTTCATCCCGTCTTCTTTTGACTCACATACGACGGTCGTGCATACCTAAACAAAATCTAGATTCGTTACTAAAGACAATACGACGCCATTTAGATTCTAATGAAATCGTTCATTGCACCATTGTAACCGTTGTTAACAATGTTCTGTAGTCAAAGGAGGCACAAGATATGATGTTAACCTAAAACTTCGGATTCAGCGATAAACTGTTCTAAGGGTTACAAGGCGACTTTTTTCACCAAACCATTGTTCACCAACTGCCCGAGTAGAGGGAAATCGTTCTCTAAATGCCAGTTGTCTTAAGTGACGATCTTGACGTTGATTCGTTCTTCTTGAAGCCCCGGTTCATCTTTTACGATGTTCCTGGCCATCTTCAAACCATGCATGACATTCGCATTACAGTAGACCGATTTCGATTTACATGGTTAGAAATTTTCCCAAATGAAAAACCAGCTTTGCGCAAACCCATAATTCGGCCTCTGTTAAATTCGCTTAATTGACGGTAATATTCTCGTTGCCCTACTCTAGGCATGATCAAACAAACAAAACACGTTAACAAAAGAACAACAACCAAAATAATGTTAATTAACACTGAGAAAGAACAACAAATTGTACGAAAAACACAGACCGAAAAAGTTAGTAGGAAATTATAACAACTCTCAAATGTGACGTTATCACATTACCACTTATTCAAAAGTTAACCAATTATTATTTAATGTCAGCCCAACAGGTCTACCGACTTTGATTAAGAAATTCCTACTCCTTCTTGGTGTTGCAATTTCTGTGTCACTGAGTAAATACCATAAACATATACATATAAAATAATTAAAATAAATACCATAAACATATAATTCTGCTTTAAAATTCAATTAGGTATTTTTTTTATTTATATTTTTCATCCCAAGAATTTAATTAAATTTTAAAACTTGTGCTTTTGAAAGTTAGGCAACCCAAATAATATCTTGAACAAGAAATAACATAGCATAATTTGGTCCTCAACGTGGGGATGTTTACTGTCAGATAAATCAAAGTAGGTCAGTGTATATAAGTGTAGAGTGTAGAGTCAAAGGTTTTTGAAAGAGTTTTTTTTTATACGGCATTTAAGGAAACGGAATAAGGGCTTAACAACAGGTATTAGATTATTGAAAGTAGGAATAGCTACAAATTAAAGAAAGATGGAAAATAAAGTAGAAGACAAAAATATAGAAGATGGTGGAATGGAAAGCTTATTGGAAGTAGACGACTCAAACGTGCAAGGAAAGAAGAAGGAAGAAGATGTGATCCAGATCATGATAGTTTTGTTTAAAAAAAATCAACAGAAATGAGAGAGGAATTAACAAAGAAGAGTTCCAAGATATGGAAAAGGAAATTCGACAAGATCTGACAAAGAAAATAGATCAATTGGAGAACCGATTTGATGAAAAGATTAAGCGAAACTATGCGGAATTTCAAAATGAAATCCAACAACATATTATAGAAATTATGAAGTATTCTGACACAAATAAAGAACAAATTAACTGTATGAGGAAAAAATACAAATAAATGCCAGAAAAGTAGAAGAAAATACACAGAAGGTAAAAGAAAATTTAGAAGAAATTACATTGAACGCAATGAATGTCCATGTGAATGCAAATCACATAGCGAGATATAGACAAGAGATTGAAGAAATCATGGAGATGAAGAAAGGGAATCACTGCATTAAAGACGATTTAGAGGTAGATGCTTGTCATTATGTATGTAGATAGGAAAATGCAATTGGTCAAAACAGAAATGAGCGAAAAAGTAAAAGTATTCCATCGGCAGATAGAGGATGAAATAAACAAAAATGTTCATAGTGCACAAAATGATTCATGGGAATTAAAAATCCAGATAGAAAATAAATTTAAAACTTTGGGTGATAGATTGAGAGAAATCAACTAACTCAAAAAAGATGTTAGAGAAGATTTAGAAAGGATAAGAATTGGAGGTCCGTTGCCAACCCGAATAGAGGGAGCACCTATAATCGTAACGAACATGCATGAAAATGTTTCAGTAAACTTTTCTGGAAGCAATAAAATTCATCCCCGGACATTTATTAAAAGTATCAAAGCACATTTAGCAAGAGTCAAAAAAAAATAGGTGATTTGTATGATAGAGGGAAAAGATAATGAAAACAAAGGAGTTTGACATAGATGATCTTATTATAATAAAAAACCTACGCGTAGCTAATCGGGCGAATCAAATATGTGCGAGACCGTACACGGGACCGTATAAGATATTTAAGAAATTTGGAGATACATACCAATCAAACACGTAGATTTAAATAAAATTAGAGGTAAATTTCATGTATCCGTTTGTGCAGGCTTTGGAACAAAATTGTATAAATGATGATAGTAGGATAACCTAAATTAGTTATATTATTACGGGTTTCAAAGTGATCTCAGGTTGTTTATATTGGTATTTAAATTAAAGCAAGAAGAACAAGTTAATGTCTTAAATTGCGTTATTTGTGGTAGTTGTGTGAAGTTATTTAAAAAAAAAATTTTCTATAACGAAGATTCTTCATTATAAAAAATTGATTAACATAACGGGTGAATAAATGACATATATAATTCTGCTTTAAAATTCAATTAGAATAATAAAAGGAATTTTTTTATTTATATTTTTCATCCCAAGAGTTTAATTAAATTTTGAATTAATAAAAGATCTATAATTCCCAAATCGAAACGATAATAATATTAAGTAAATAAATCAACTACTAACCCCAGTTTCAAGAAAATTCTTATTTTATTTTTATACAATAATTTACATTAACTAATTTCGAACTTAAAAAGGTTCATCACCAAAATGCTACTTGGTATATTAATTCTGGTTAAAATCAGTTTAAAAAATTTTAAAATTAAAATTTTAAAAATTATTATAATTTAATGTGTGTTGCTTTAAAATATTTTAAACTGATTATAACTAGAATTAATATACCAGTAGCATTCTGATGATGTACTTTTTTAAGTTCGAAACTAGTGAATGTAAATTATTATATAAAAATAAAATAATAATTTTCTTAAGACTGAAGTTAATAGTTGGTTTATTTTGAAACTTGTGCTTTTGAAAGTCAGGCAACCCAAATAACATCTTGAATAAGAAATAACATAGCAATATATATATGAACGTTTAGGGCGACTTCTAGAGGTGATATACCACACAAATTCCGTCGTGGTTAAGATCTTTCATAATTCGATCCTTCAGCTGAGCTTGCTTCTTGAGAGTATTCCTATTTATGAGGATTGTTTGACAAATATGATAAATGAAGCATAGATGGCAGCATTGTGAGAAAACGTCACAGTTCTTCTGTTAATGTTTCATTTACCTAAATTATAAAACAATTCTCGTATGTACTAGAGACTGGTAACGCCATAGTTAGTTATTTGTACCTAATGTGTGTAGGATGCTCTTCAATTGCCTTCAAAGCGATGAAATTATATTACTGTCTGTTTAAATTATCGAATACGCTCTCATAAATGATGGTAATCGAAGTAAACTGCTAAGAAATTTAAATAACAATTCTGGAAACGAGGATACTTGTGGTTTGATATGAAACAAATCGCATTTTAGCACCACACTATCAATAAATTACAAAATCTTGTTAGCAAGTTCCCTTTTCAAACACCTTCGTATTAAGAAATCTGTTAATAAAAGAAACAACTACGTAGGCCTATTATGCATAGATAAAAACCAAGTGGAGAATGTAATTTATTTTAACATTTTAGTACAATCTCAAATATGATGAAATAATCTCTCATATTTTTTATCTAAATTAATTAATTAATGCGATAATCATGAAAAAAAACGACGAATCTCATTAAAACAAGAGCATCGAAAACAAATTATCAGGTAACTGAAACTAAAATTTTCATTCAAAACGGTATTGAAAATCAGCACGAATGAAATCGATAGCCCTCCACGCGAAAAAACCTTACAGTTTAGGTATCGCATTTAAACTTAAAAAGTCAGTTAGGTATGAAGGAAACGACTTCGAAACAACGCAAAAAAAGGTGAAATTGAAAGAGCACACGCACAGATGCAATTTATATTTTCTTATGCTATCGCACGAGCGCAATTATTTTAATAGGCACTGCATTGGAATTTTACAATGTTCAGTACGCAGGATACTCTGAATTTTTTTCTATAAATATGGCTTATAATTCAATTCTTTTTATGATTTTAAACTTCTTTTAAGATTTATAAAATGACTAAAAGTGGTGGAAGATGTAGGACAGCCCCTGCCCATAATAATATAGGCAACCAAAATAACACATCGCCATGTAGCTCATTCAAAAAGCTAATGTAAGCATTTATAAAGCATTTTAAATACTACTACATAAGAAATTCAAGTTAAACTTAAGTTGAATGTGACAAAATTATAAGAAAATTATACAATTATATAACGCTGGAAAAGTTGTAAACGGAGAAGTTTCGTTTGGTTGTTAGCATACTTAGCACATTTATTTTTAAAGGTAATTAGATACATTTACAAAAAAAAAAAATTACGAAAAGTCGTACACAGCGGTTATTTACAAAAAATGTCGAAATAATTCTACATCTATTTATAAAGGTATGCATCTGATGTCGCTTTTAGATATGCCCAAATAGGTATAAGAATAAAATTTATTTCAGACTAATCGAAAATGGTTTTGTTGAAGTTTAAGCATCTAAACATTTGAAAATTCAAATTATGTGGTAAAAAAATTTTCCCGAAATTCTTAGACCTTAGTTTCGCTACAAGAAGATTTGATAAACAGAAATCGATCTTGTATATAGTTGTAATGAATACTGGCAAATTTTGTAACTTAAAATTCTTAAATGATTGAGTAGGGTGCACAATTTTCAAAAAAAAAAATGGTGAGAAAGTCGAGACATTTTTAAAAGTGCATTAGTTTATATTATTTGCTTCTCATTTGATTGCTCCATCAATTTCATTAAAGGTGTGCGTAATGAAATTGCAGCTTCCTTGAGAATTTAAAATTTTAAGTATAAAATTTAAGGTGAGAAATTTAATTACGTCCTTTGTCACTCTTCGCTCCAAATTAATAGGAAGGAAAAATATAATTCGTCCTCATTGGTTTTCCTTTGTATTTTATTTAATGCAGATTGGGAAAATAAAAATTTATTATAATTGAGCTCTCATACCTATATACATATGTACTCAAAATAACACACGTCACAGCATAAAATAAAATAAAAGGGCAGATGGTTTTAAAAGCTCGTGTTAAGATTATACTGGGGTCGGTAGCGGAAACATCTGCTCTTTACTCTGCCAAGCTGCCAAGACACCTTGATTAGTCAATATTAAATTATATACATTACAGAAATATGCAAATATGCGGTATACATGGAATATTCGGTAGAAATTTAATAAAGTCCTGTGATACACGATATGAAATAGAATGTAATATCGAATTCTGTTACCGGAAAGTTTCGTTTAAAATTTCGCTTCCAACATCGTAAGGACATTTAGAATTTGTATTCAAGATATTCTGAAAGTTTTTCGCTTTAATCCTCAATGATATTAATTTCAATGTCTATTCGTTGAACTCGACGGTTGAACAGTTCTACCATAGTTCCTGGCGTCAGTTAATGCTTACAACACGTGTAATTCCAGGTGTTTAAAGCAGATGGTAGAGAAAGGAAAAATCGACTTATTTATATACTGGAATTTATTAAGATGTTATAGTCCAATTTAAAATATATTTCATATCTCTCACCTATCACCATATATGTATACGCAGTCATAGTGCTCTTAAAATTAAATTGAGACAATAAATAATACGGTGATAATTAGGGTTAGTAACTTATTTACAATAAAATTTAATGATATTCATGGAAATCACAGCTTGAGTCAAAATAATATCGGAAAAGCCGTATATGGAATAAGTAAGTTGTAAATTTGGAAGAATAGATATTTTATTATAAGTACGAGACTCAGATTGAAAGTTATGAGGAGAAACAAACTATTAATTGTAATCAATTACACCTGTTTAGTGTATAAGCAAAAGTTCACTGAAAAACGAAATATTTCATTCTGAGAGAGCGTTTATTTGGGAACGTCTATGAGATAATTTGGATTGCGTTCTTCAGAGCATAAATATGAATGAAGCAAGTTTGTAGGTACACTTATATAAAGCAAAACTTTATAAGATATTTTTTATGATTGCAAAAATTAGTTAAACTTCGTTTAAAAAGTTTAATATGCAACTCATGAAGTTTAAATGCGATACCGAAAAGTAAAGGAAACGAATAATAATTAACTTGCCGAATAGGAGAAAATAATTAGAACCTGTTAACCGCGTACTGTTTAATTACAAGAACTGTTTGGTTCTAAATTCACAGCATGATGTACAATTTATTTGTTTCGCTAATAAAATACGTAAGACCAATAATTCATTTTTGATTGCAGTATATCCCAAGTAAATTAAAATATTATAAGTGAACGTTCAATAAATTGAAAAAAAGTGTGTTCCAAAACGGAACAAACACGGCACCTTGGCAGTAAATAGTGAAAAGATCAATGAATCGATACGTTTTATAACGCCAGCATTGGCGAATTAACTTTCCACATTTTCTAAAGAATAGTAATGATATCAAATAGAAATACACGAGAAAAAGGCCAAATTTATAATACATTATAGAACGTAGTTACCAAAAAAAAGCAGAAAAGTGTTCATGTCAATTTGTTAAGATTGCGTGTATTGTTAACTTTTAATTATGCTTTATACAGAGTGATTTTGAAATCTACCGACAAACTTTAGCACATAGAGGCTTAACCACATCAATTAACAAGAAAATCCCATAAAATAGAACACTTTTTGGAAAAAATTGAAAATGTCGAGACGTTTGAGAATTGCAGGAAAATATGAATACAAATGAACATGTCTCGATAAATTTTACGTGACGCAAATGAATGAAATATTGTTTTAATATTAAATTACAGAATATATGTTTACTTCCTATATACAAAAATTTAAATTACATTAGAAACCACATCAAGATTTTTATAACATAATTTAGATATTTCCTTTTTTAAAATTCATAAAAAATAAAGACACACTTACTTTCCAAGAAGCGTTCAAAATGTTTTGCCGTCATTTCGGTATTATTTAATCTATCCATTATTTATACAAACAACTTAAAATTAAATGAATTAGATTAATAAACACAAAAAATTGAAAATTATACACTTCGATAACGAAAAATTGAAACTAGCAGTGATTGATGACACAAAAAACAGAAAACGTCTGTAAACAAACTCGACTTGTAATGAAATGGATATTCATGGTTTAAGTATGTGTACGTTGTATTTTAGAATGATTAACAACTGCGTCATGTATTTATAGTTCATTCAATAAAACTACACGGTAAGGTCTTGCGTTATTACAGGGGTTCTCAAACACGTCTTTTCATTTCATTAACGGCATTTTTTTTTTGGAAATGGCAAGGAATTTTTAAAACGAATTTTTCTCTCTTGATTTAGAACTACCCCCGCGTGTATGGTCCAAGTTTGTCGGTACATTTTAAAATCTTGCTTTGTAATTTTTTTAATTATGTGTTTGAAACTAATTATTTATATTTCTTCTTTTGTTTGTAAGAGAAATTGTATTAATGAAATTTCTGGACATCGTCACATATTTATTCCTTCTTTGTTTTATATTTGAAATATGCATATTTCTTTGCTTTTTTCCATTGGCGCCGTTCAAGCGCTTTTTGTTTTTATTATTTTCACATTGCCTTTTTGCTTTTTATTAAGTATTTCTTCCTTCGTAAGTTTCACTGTTAATTTTGATTCAGCTTCCATAACAATGAACCATTTCTAACATAAGAGTTTATTTTTTATGCATAAAACCGTTTTTTTAAGTTTGCCATTGCTTAGTTCTTAAGAATTACAATCTGTTCTAGAAGCAGAGAAAGCAATAAATTAGCATTTATCAAAGACGTACTTATTAATTTTGTACAAAGGTCGATGTGAAAGTTGTGCAACACATTCCTTTTACACGTCCAGGAACAAGTTCAAATGTATTAACACGAAGTGTGTTTTGTTTGAGTGTACTTTGCCAAACGTCGTTTATCAAAGGTCAATAGTACTATAACAATAATAGCTTCATGACAAAGAATAAAATTTGCGTTGTTATTTGCTATAATTGTGCACGTGTTTTATGCACAGATTAGTGTTTAAAAGAAGTTTCGGCGGGCAAAATATATCCTTCACGACAATGTACATTTACACATTTCGCTAGGGTTATTTTAGCTAAAGATACTTTCGTTGTAGTTGTTTCGCCACCGTTTGAAAAACTTATTTTGAGTAATATTAGCACTGAAAGGGCTACCATTAAAGAATATATCAGTTTCAGACCATACAGGGCGTTTCAGAATATATGACATTCCTTTTAAAGGCTGTAAGTAGATCCTACAAACACCCCAATAAACGTAAAATTAAAAAAATACGAATACAAAACAGTTCTTTTTTCTAATTATGTATAATGAGCCGCCTATGGTTACATTCAGACTAAAACTGTTAAATCATTCACAAAATTAGAACTGACCTACCTAACAGTATAAATTTGCAATAACATACACTTTTACAGCTGTAACAGGCACATTGCGATTTGTTTACAACAATAAATAACGGGATAAGGGGATTGCCTTTCACACAATTGAAAGAATTTAGAAATAATGTATATAATTTTTTTAACAATTTTGAAGAAGTTATTATTAATAATTGATAATAATAAAAATAGATTTTATTCATGCATTGTTCTAAAAAAATTGTTTAAATGTAAAGACAGCTTAAGCCATTATATATTGACAGTTTTTAATTTTACACCTAAAAATAGATTTTCATTTTTAAAATTGCGTGACAGCATCCCACATTTAAAATAAAAATACATTAAACGTTTTGACACATTTTAGATTTTTCTAGATGATTTTGTAACAGTATTGAAAGGAATGCCACAATAATTTTCCCAATTCGACTTAGAATGATCATTTTTATACGCTGTTTCAAAAGCTAAATAACCAATTAGATTGTCTTAGAAGTTTCAGCTACATTATCACAAATTCCTTTAGTATCATTTTTGTGAAATTGCCTTCGAAACTACAATTAATTAAAAACGTTAAAGTATGTTAATTCGCTTACAGATTTGTTTCTCTTAATCTAATTTTTCATTTTACAGTTTTTAAACCCTAATTAATTGAATCATACCTCTGTAAGTACTCCATTATTACAGACCTATGCAGAATTTTATTTACATAAAAGTACCAATCAGTTAAACACAGTGTAGATAAGCACAATTTGCGATTTGGTTTTTATTATTAAAACACTGGTTAGACAACGAAAGACATCTAGTAACCGACGTAAATTGGCATAATTTCCTTTATCAAAATATGGTCACTGACATTTACAAAGGTATATCATTTTACAGTCTCGTTTTTATGCGTCTGCTTCGAAAGTTAAAATAAACACGTACAATTCTGCTTTACTACGGATATGTTAATTTAGTAAGAAACGTTTACTCGATTATATTTGTATATTTGAAAGCATGTGCATAGTCGACTCGAGATTATTAAAAAAAAGTAATTTTTAGTATTCGTATTGCTTTTAATTTTACGCTTGTCTATAGGGGCTGATTTTATCCCTAAAAAGGAATGTCATATTATCTGAAACACCCAGTATATATTTCAATAATTTATGAACATTGAGGTATGGCTTATACGCGTTTGTGCAAACTACAAAACACAAATCTCTTTGTGCTAATCTGTGGCCATCTTTATGCATTGTTGCCATCTACTACCATCAATATTATCCTAAAATAAAGTCTGTAGAGGTCTGCTTTCTTTTTATATATGAAGCATACCTAAATGTGTACATATTATTTAAATATACATATTTTATAGTATTGATTGCCTGTTGGCAGATTTGAGCAATTTGCTCTCATTATATTTATTAAGTTCTTTAATTCTTGCGTTACCTGGTTTGCAGTTAGGTAACCAACGCATTTTAAAACTTTTATTTTAAATAAGCCTTAGGATCAAAAATCGTTAATTCAGAACAATAGATTTACTGTAATTTTTTTTACCTGAAGTAAAATATAACGTTCGCAGGTTTCCAACAGGACGACAGGTGCTACCAATAACTAACAAAGATCACAGTTTAATAAATTTATTTAAAATGTAAAATGTCAAATTTATATACAACTACAATGTTATATAAACAACTTTCAAATCTAAACATGGTTACAAAAATGTTAATGACTTGTCTTGAATAACGACCTCAAATTTGTTTGCAAAATGTTAACAACAAGGTTGAATGACTTTATTGTCTGAGGAAGTAATTTAAATCTTTACTTTAAAATAAAATTACGTTAAGACGTTTTAGGAATTTAATGTTTGCTATGTTGAGGTTATCAAATGTAACAAAAATTCACTTGCATTGATTTGGTTTAAATTATTCGAATGTTAATAAATAATTATTGCGATTTGTTGATTCCCTGGAGTTTGAGATGTAGTGTTCCTAGGCATCGAGTATTTCGATACACGCCGAAACTTCGATTTCCTTAAGGCTGCAGGTCGATCAGGGCCGTTTTCGTATTAGCGGACCGCTAGACTCTAGTTTTGTCGGTAACTTTCGTGTTCTCCCTGCTTCAGGTCCGCCTTAAAATTTCACGTTTGCGACTCGGTTAAAATCCCAGACTTTAATTAATTTTATTGTTACAATCGCGTTTGTAATCTTTAAGACTTATGTTGTAGAGGACGACGCTTCAGCTACATTAGCTGCTTGGATTAAATTTCGACGTAACTTGATCTTTTCGCTAGAGATAGCGGTGCATGTTTTGTCACAGTGTTTCACGAATAAAGATGAAGATTTTCGTGTGTTAGGACTTTTTATTAATTCTTTTGCGTCCACTTTCCTGGTTTATTTTGACAAATCACAAATCTGCATTTCAAAACTGTTTGCATTCGTGTTTTTGTTTGTAACCGTTGGAACTATTGAGGATGCTTTCCAGTCAACTTCAACCCTATTGGACTTTTATTGCTTGTATTTATTGTTATTTTACAGTGGCTGCATTTTGATCAATTTCTTTTTACGAAATCAGAAGAACCCTTCTTGTATACTTTTTATTTAGTACAATTCGTTTCGATACTTTGATGTTCAGTTTATTTTCACTTACTATGGATTTTTATTTCTACTCGCTGATATAACTGTTCACTTTAGGTAAAGGTTTTATTTGTTCCCAACTGTTCGTTTTTTTATTATTTGAGAGCTACTTGGTTCAACTCTAGAATACCGTTCTATGCTATTTTATTTACAGTATTTTTAGAAATGTATGTAAATTTATTTCATTTTTCTAATGTTGGATCTGGGGTAATTTTAATAACAATCTTCGAGGATCCCAACAATAGTAACCTTATCTAATGAATATTTTGCTAAAGCTAAATGCTCATATTTTTTATGCATAGTGTTTGGCATATTGTTACCTTTTATAAAAAACGTTTCACCTTACATTCCTTGATGTAGTCCATAACTACTTAAACTTTCCCAAATTATTGAATTCAAACACTTGGCAAATGAGTTTATGAATATCGCACCTATTTGATAATAAAAATGAAAACGGACATTTTTGTTATTTATGATAAATCAATTACTTTACAACATACCCTTATAGTATGTTCAACTCTTGATCAATAAATATTGGGAATGGACGCTTAGGCGTGTTATTATTTGCGAATTTTACAGCGTCATTAATAGTGAGGTGTGTATGAAGGGCGAACAGAGTAAAATAACAAATAACTTAACTTAAAATTAAATAATTGTGCCTAAGGGAGCGCGCCTAAATGTCCTCCTCTGATAAGAATATTATTGTTAAATGTTTAAATATATAGCGTTCCATATATTCGAAAACTATTTATTTCTGTTTTTATATTCTTTTATTACATAAACATTGTAAATTGCGTTTCTGTAAACGGATGATCTATTTTTGAAATGAATTGGGGAACGTCTCAATAAGAATTAATTCAATCAGAATAACAATTTCGAAAAACACCAAGACGAATTTTGAGGATTTTTTTGAGATAGAAATATAATGCATGGTAATTTAGTAATGTGGACGGTATAAATAAGTGATTTCGGGGTTTATTATCTCAATTTCGACAACAAGAGGACAAATTTTTAAATACTTTGTATTTCACCAGTTACATCCGTTTGCATAGTATAGTTTACATAATACATACTGGGTATATTTTATTTAAAATACACATAACATTTGGAAACGTAAACTCTTTGTAAGATATAGATTTCGAACCCACATAACGTAAAGGTTGTGGTTTATTCATTTTCCGCTACAATGAATGTAGAATAATACAATCGATACTTTTAGTTTTTTTCGTGGGAATTTATATTTTGTGCCTGTTTTTAAATTTCTTTCAGCCACCTGAAGATTTGTAAGGTATATTAATTTTCGCAACTAGCTATTTAAGTTATATCTTCAGTTTTATATTTTTATGATTTCAATTAAAAAATAGGTACGAGGGTTGCCTTTTAAGTAGTTACAAAAACTAGGAACGAAAACAAATTTTTTGGAACAAACTGTTTTACTGTTTTTCAAAATATTCACCTTTAAGTTTTATACACTTTTGCATGCGCTCAAACCAATTCTCGAAGCATTTTTTCCACTCTGAAGTTGGTATCTCAAAAA
>JAHWXV010604795.1:0-19167 GCA_024586415.1 Phrixothrix hirtus | reverse complement strand
TTAAAATATTAAGTTATTATCGATGCGATCAATTTCTATAAAGTTTATAAATATTGAATTAATTTTGTTAACACTTACCCTACTATGAACTAAGTTATTTGTGTGTGGTTTAAATAAATGTTTTCTACCTGCATTTATTGAAGATTTGAGATGAAAATAAATATTTACGACCTTTGTTTAAGCAAATATAATTATGTTTCTATTACTAAATAAATTTCAAATGAATGTTCTTTAAACTTAACTGATTTACTAATTAAACACTTGCAATTCGCGTTCACGGCAAATGATAAGTATTTGGGAACTAACCTTTTCGTTATCTTCTGGCTGATTTCATCAGGTGATTCGGATGTCCACTCTGAATTTCTTACAACAGTCAGTGTAGTGTTATTAACTTCTTTGAATTATGTACTTGAACGAATTCCCTAACTCGTGGTGATTCTATTTTAATTCTTTTACTGCAATGTATTTGCAGGGACTTTGCTGATAAACTCGTTTATTGATGAATGCACTATAAACATTTATGGTAGATCAGGAAAAGGTCTGGTTTTTACTTGAGTTTGAGTTTGTATAACTTTCGGGAATTCTCATTCTCCAATGGGGTTGTTGGTTATTTCTTTGAACTAAAGCTGGTTTCTCGATTCTCACGTAGGCCGTTTTAAATTTATATGTACGTGTCTTTTTGCGAGTTTCGGGTCTTACTTGCTATTTTACATGTCTTTGCGGCAAGTTTGCTAAATTTTCCGCTTCTTTAAATTATACTGTCTATGGCGATGATCAAGTAAATTATATTACCTCTCCATTTTTTACTTTTAACAAATCTGCCACTGTTTAGTAATCTTACAACCTATTCTAAAGGGTTAAGGTTAAATTTATGTTTGGTTAAAACACATTATCGATGTCTAAGAATTTTATATACATTTTTATTTAATTCTTAGGCATGTTGATGTGATTATAAATTTGGTTATTGATGGCATCAACAACGATTTATGAGCATATTCTTACTTTTATCAACGAAAAATCATTTCTTTAACGTTGAGAGTGTTACATCATCGTAAATTATTAAACTAATAATTACCACGTTAATGAAAGCGCGATAAACTTTTCGCTTTTGTCTTGGCTTACTGTTTCTCAAACAGGCAGACAAAACACACATCAGCGTGATGTATTAAAAATATGGTGTTCGTCCAACCAGGCTAGCTTTCGTATCGGTAGAGTTGTGTGGGTCCAAGTTGCATCAGTAATTTTTCAGTAGTACGCCATTCGAATGGAGTCGCCAACCTAAATAATACCTTCAATCTATTGATACTCGAAAGTCACGAAATTCTAAGAATTGTTAAAAATTAAATTGTTTAAATTCCAAATACGTGACAAGATAAATAATCACATGGGCGCCACACTATTGAGATTTTTCCGTTAATTAATATACCAAAACCAAAATCAATGTAATTAATGAGATTACCCATAATTTACGGTTCGACAGTAAAACCCGAAGATTTTTTATCCAAGAGTCAAAGCTAAAATTTAAATGAAGTTTAATTATTTCTATCGATTCTAAAATCGATTAACTACTAACCAGTAAAACATCTGAGATAATAAAATAGAATATTTATTTTTTAATTACAATAACTAAGAGATTTTAAACAGCTTTAAATAACAAGATACTAATAACAAGATCATATTCTCCCCATCTTAATTAAATAACAATTATGAAAGTTACCAAATATAAAGTAAATTACAACCCTTTGACTTTATTTTTAAATCCATCAAACTAGAATATTTAAATTTAGTACCCAGCCTTTCTTAGCAAGTTAATACCGACGTTTAACACATAGATTTGTCGATAACGTTCGTATAATTAATAAACATGTTACAAACAAACTTTAAATTTTAAGATAACTGAACAATAAAAAGGAGTAGTTCTTTCTAGAAATGTTTCTATCAAATATCTCAAGATAACGGATTTCAATTAGTTTGCAAAATAATAGTAACTAAAGGACCAAATAATAATAAATTTGTCTTTGTTGCAACAAAAAGTTCAAAACTTTCCGTCTTCGCAAAATAAATCGAATAAATTAAATAATTAAACAAAGATTGTAACGCGACAAAAGAATTGCCCTTATACAATCTACTTGCAAAATATTTCATTATTGAACGCTCTAATATTTATACTTTTAACTATATAGCTGAAGTTACATATTACTTAGCTTTTGTTAAACTAATTATTATACAACACGTAAATTTCCATTCGTATCATCCTGACGTTTGTTTAAGATAGTTATTATATAAATTTAAAGTAAAATAAGAAGCATAGGAATTGTGAACATTTATTTCAAATTTAACTAATAGCGAATTCAACTTGCTGCAATGCACGGGTGTGGTGCATTTTAGCTGATTACTCTTCATAAAAGGAGTATAAATGCTAGGAACGTGCGTGTGGGCGTGTATGCGTGTGTGAGTGTGTGCGTGCGCGCATGTGCGCGTGCGCGCGTGCGCGCGTGTGTGCATGTGGGCGTGTGCACATGTGGGCGTGTGTGCGTGTGGCGCATGTGTGCGTGTATGTCGTTCAATAATATCAAATTGCTGCAGCTGTACTTCTTTGTTTGTGTTAAACTAACCTATGTCTAAACACAATGTCCTACAATTTTGTTCGTTCGTATTTTATGCAGACAAAAATTGAACATTTAATATTTCTTTAAAAACATTAGATTGTAATAAATAAAAAATGAGTTTATAAATCTTCCCAACTTTATTAATAAAGCTAGGATGTCTTATAAATTTGTTTATCATTTATTAAGTATGGGCCCAAATTCGTTTAAAAAGAACCTCAATTACATTCAATTATGTTAAAGATCATATCTAAAATTTTATAAGTACCATCATTTTGATAATCTATTTTTCGGACCATTTTACCTTTTAGAATTCATAAAAAATTGTAAAGAATTTTTCATTTTGATAGGGGATTCTCTTATTATTACATAACGAGCTTAAATTGCACTGAATGTAGGTACCATAAAGCACTTGTAAAATTTTATATAGAGCTGTTCTGCTATTAGAACGTAAAGTCTATCTGATAACTTAAATTCAATAAATAAGTAATAATAAGAATTATAATAATAATGGTAATCATAATATAATAATTTGATATTCCTGTTGGCTCCTTTTGCTTACATATAATAGGTATTATTACCGATTATTTCAAATATAATAAGTTGAGTAAGCAAGGCCATACTAGTCTATATGTTGTTTGTACAATAATATAAAGTTGAAGTGGAAAAACGACGTTTTAATTGTAACTGATCATTTAGTCATACTTGTTGGCGGATCATATTACTAAGTATTTAGTACCCCTATGTATTTTTAAATGAAGTTTCTGGTTCTATTTCCTTGTAGCTGTCGACTTAGCTATTTTCCGATTTAGTATTAGGTAGTTACTGATTATCGTTGTATGTTGATAAGTAAACCTGTGATTCTTTCACCGTGGCAGCAGGAAAATCACTACACCCCTGCAGATTACCGACTTTGCATTTTATTTTGTTAGAAACAAATCTTACCGATATAACGTTTTACAACATTCAAAATAAACACCGTTAATATGGCTTGGTATAGTGTTACATCAATGATAAGTTTAAGATTATGCCAGTGACATGGAAAACAATGATCAAATAAATTAAAAACCTAATTTGGTTATAACACATAATTGCAGTTAAAACCTTTAACCTGAAAAAAAGTTAAACAATTACTGTACACACAGCAGGAAAAGCTTTCCGGATTTTTATCAAATAAATTTTCATATCCAATCGTTATACTACAGTTTAATATTACCCAGAATTTCGCAATATTGATTACAATAGATGAACAAGGTTATTTTAAACTATAATAAAAAAATACTCCTGGAAAAACCCAACCAGTATTTTCAACCAAACTTTGCATAGGTGAAAATTAGAAAATTGTTAACTGTACCAGTGGTCCAGAAATTGAGCGTTTTGCTAGTACGAAAACAGTAGATTAAAGTCAAAAATTAAGTTATCTCCATTAGTAATCGGACTAGGCCGGAAAGATTATTCTCGTATTGCTTTTTAGCGACTGTATAGAAAATCTTTTCTTCTAATGTTATTTATCGTTGCCTAACAACAACAATAACGTTCTGAAGTAGTGAATTTCTCAGACTGATTATGCATTGGAGAGGTTTCGCTTTTAGTCCGATCGGAAAAAACATAATTTTTGCAACAAATCTCCAAATTTTCATGGAATTATGAATTTTAGTAGAAAGACGGTTAAACCAGGAACTTCAAATAAGTATTTTAAATAAGGATTTAAATTTTGGTAACATAAAATGCTTTTGAAAGCATAACTTTTCTAATCATATTCGTGTGTCTCTCTTACACGTAATTATTTTAATAAGGAATCAAGGTATATAAAAGTGGCTGTATAAAATAAAAATGGGAAAATAATCCTACATTATTATTTACAACAGAATTTAATGTAAAAATAAAGATATAAAATTTGATAGGATACCTCAAACATGCTTTGCATTGAATTAATGTAAAAATCTGTTTTCAGACCCTCTGAGATGAAGCGTTCAGTGACATGGCATCATCGAAAGAAACACATAAATATTTTGGCTATGATTAATGATGAAGTTTGCCCGAGGTTCTCGAGGGGTGTGAAGAGAAGTGAAACGTACAGTTATAACAGGTCCTGAACAGGCGAGGGAGGAAACGCATAGCTTAATGTGTGTTGTGATTGATGGAGACCACCAGATGAAGAAATGTCTTTAGGACATATATTGACTAAGGATAATTATCGTTTAGTTGATACGAATATAACTTGTAGGTATATTACGTTTGAAGTGCTATTTCCCAAAATTTGGATGCCTTAATTTATTGAACACTCCTAATTTACTTTTCACAAATTGAAATGATAAAATTGAATATTTTGTGTATAACAGTTTAGGGAATTATAAAGCTATACACGTATGCTATTGTATGTAATATCTCTACTGTATAATTAATTTTAATCTATTCATCTTCTTTACTTATCGTATAAAGATAGGCTACATTAGACTGATTACAGGTAATGTTAGCTTCAAGCTATTAATATATTAATAATTTGAGCCTAATTTCTACCTTAGATTATAGAAAAACATCATTTAGGATAAGATAAAATATTTTTTTTTAATTAAAATTCTAGCAAGGTGTTATTTAGTGGTCATGGCAATTTTAATTATCTAAAAATTGTTTTATATTGCAGGTTGATTTGTTAAATTTATATTTATAATTTCTAAACGTACTAATAATCTTACATAATATACCTACTTCGACTTACTTCCAAATTACTTAATTAAAATTACCGAATGGTATTAATTAATAATTTTCTGTTACCGTCCAGAAAGCATAAATAATCTGGCCAGGTAGCAAAATTTAAATTTCAAATAATAAAATGCTTATTAAAATTAGCACAGACAGATTTATATTCATCCTGAGTATCATAAACCATGTCGTCCAGTAAGTTTACAAAGAAGCCTTCGGTTTAATAAATTTCTGTGAATACTAAACTTTAATGACCAGGAAAATTCTATAGTTATGAGGTGTTATAGTCAACAATAGTCTGTAAAGTTTATCTAAACACAAGAGTTTAAAGTAAAATTGGCTTAGTACTTTTAAGATGCCATATTTTGGGGCAAATCCGACAATTAGTCGTATATAATAAAAAGAAAGGTTATGGAGCGAAACTAAAAATCCTGTAAACTGTTTAATTAAAGTTTTTATGTGTAACACTTTACTTGCTAAAATTTAAAATAGATAGAGTAGGTTGAAGCCATATTACAACTCAAACCGCACTGTAAGTGTTTACTCACAGCCGTGACGTCACAACTGTTGTGTTATTAAAACTTAATCGAAACGATCGCATGAAGAAAACGCTTTACTAATAATATTATTCTACTATAGTAACTAAGCTCTTACTGGCTTAGTATTGTTAAATTATTATTTAAAATACTTCTAAAGATCCATTTTGGATAATGAACAGTAATTTGTTCGTTCTACTCAAATTTTTTTTCAGAATAGCTAACACTTTTAACTTTCTCGTATAAGTCGCCCGCGCTCGTATTATGTACAAATCGCCAATACTTGAATAAAATCAGCAATGACAAGAAAACTACCTGAAATCTAATCTGTAAACATAAAACCATGTTATTTATGCCTTGTACGCACTGAGAGATTTGCCTGTAGGCTTTGTACAAAGACTGTCTAAAATTTTGCTTTATAATGTATCAAGACTATATAGAGTCGAAGTCTCTAGTGAGTATCTAGACTGTATCTATACCAAATGTAGACAAAAATATATATCTCTGTCTCCCATAACTAACGGGAGACGTTATACAAAGTGTATAAACTTGTAACAGTGCGTAGGTGACAACAGCTTCAGTAGACGTTGTGGTCCTTACATTTTCTTCATTTGTTTAGTACTATTTGGATGTGGCCTACGGAAAACCTATGAAATTTATTGAAGATTTACACTCCCAATCATGTTTAAAATGCCAATTTCGACGTGGGCGTGAATTTAATAGCGTCAAAGAAATCGGGTTGTTCACCTAAAAAATGTCCTTTGTTTAGATATGATCTACTATAATTCCTTTTTCTAAGCAATATATCAAGAAGCAGGAAAAATACCAACAACGTAGTCAAAGAAGTTGAGGTAAGTGAATATTTTATAAGTATTATTATTTAAACATTACAGTTTAACGATTATATCTAAAAACAGTAGTATCCTGTATAAGATGTAATACTCGTAATAAAAAACCTCATCTATGCAAGGCCACTTTACCAAGGAACTGTTCCAGCAACAGATATGAAATAATCACGAAACTCATTTCTACTATTTTGTGCGTGCATTAAAGGTTTTCTGGTTAAAACTTGCACGTTAAAAAGCCTGTTTGCCCTTTTTATATCCGATCTTTAGCTCCAATTTATTACATTCTTTTTTGAATATACATAGTCTAACACTTCTGGCGAAGTGTAAAACCTTCTTGATATAATCTCTGCGCAGAAAGTTATAAAGGTAAATACATGCTAATACCACAGATTCTACTTTATCAGCAATCAGATTAAAAGTTGTTAAAATAACCTTGAAGTTAGAACCTAGAATACCGAACACATTTTCATAATCTGTAATTAAAGATTTGGCCGCAATAAGAGCTTCCAGGCTTATGTCCTGCCTATGGTTTCATAATATTGGGAGACAGTGCGTATGCATCATCAACAACAAAAACAAATGAAAGCTTGACAGTTGTCCCTGATAATGTCTGTGGAGGAGGTACATCTAATTTACCGTTTTCCATTTCTCGTATAAACTGCTACATTTAAAAATTCTTCCATCAGAAATGCGGCTTTGGCACGCAATATCTGTGTGAAGTGCGATGCTGAATGTACCTTTGTAGTTAGAAACTAAACTTCCGCTATTGTCAGGAGCTACAATGTTAATATGTTTTCCATCAATACTTTCTAAACAATGTGCAAAGTTCCATCGGCTAAAGAAGTCATTGGCAACAATTTTCCATTGCATATTTGATGATGGCATCTGAAAAGAATAACATTAAAAACCAAAGATTATAAAAACCTGAAGTGCTTACTATTGTTATTACTTTTCAAATAATTTACAAATGGAACTACTTCACCGTTTTCCGTGTTGCTTAATTAGATTTGTTATCAATAATTAACTGGTCAGCGTGCACTAATTTTAAACAATGCAGCAAACAATATTTTTATAACTGTTTCTAAAATTCTAGCTTTAGACGCTGTTTCCACCTGTAAATTGTCTAAAGGTTTCAGTTCCTTTCAAAAGAGATTAAGTAGGATTATCCCAACTGTACTTTATGTATTTTCTTTATTTTTGTGTGAGCCAAAAATATGTTCAAAGTTTAAGCAAATATTTATTATTTTTAAACACAAAACACAATATTTACAATAAAACAAATTTTTTCATTAAAAATGAAAATAAACATATAATTAATAAATGTTTCGAGGTTCAGGCCTCTAACCTTTTTTAATTGATTTCTCAGCGTAATATTCGCAAAATAAGTTTATAGAAAAATAATAAAATAAAATTTATAATTCATGAAGTCTTTTAAAATTTAAAGAAAATGAATAAAAATTTTATTTATTCACTGTGGTTTATTCAGGTCTTAATTAGTTGTTTGCGTGAAGTAATCTTCGTTCGATTATGTTATTGGCGTGAAGTTGCTGGTGCTCGCAATTTTGGATTAGTTGCGTGCGGGTGTGTTGATTAATTTGGTGGATCAAAGCTGCCCAAATTACCTTTTATACTGGATTGTGTTCTTTACTGTCTTGTGTGGATTTTGAAAAATGATATCTTCGCTGAATTTATATCTTTAATTAAGACATTAAGTAGTACTGTTTATCAGCTCGTCATTTCCTTACTTTACTTAACACTTGCTTAATCTACGAATGTAGTATTAAAGCTGTAACTAAAGGATCTCGATTTTAGGTGCTGTTTGATCCTATATAACTTTTTTCCATGGCAATGAATTTTAGAGAATTCGTCGTGGCCAATCTTGTCTAGGTATTTTGAATCTTTCGTCTGTTTCTTTCTATTTCAGAAATCGTTAAAATTACCACGGCTTATGGCAATGTTTGCAAGTTTTATTGGGGATCTAAACTTCATTACTATCCGTCTGGATTTTCTAGAAATGGATTTCTACGCTTGTAAAAATTTATCACTTGGTTTTAATTTACAATGCAAATATTTAAGAAAATATTTTAGATTTTGCTATTTAATTAAACGATAATATTTTCTTATGTGGATTACGCGTTAATTAATTTATTTAATTAATGTGTAATTAGTATATAACTGAAAAATGTTTGTAGTAGAATTAGTATCCTATAGCATATTTCGTGATTTCTGTGTCGAAGTTCAGTGTCATTTTGTAACAACTTTGGTTTCCGGATAATATGCAAATGAATAGTGGTGTGGCAGAAACAGGATAGTTTGAAATTCTAGAAGCGGCAAGTATGAGCCATGATAATCTTCAATCGCCTAATGTGATGAGGCGTCCCAAGTGAAAACCAAAGAGGATACAGTGTCACGAAGATCTTTTACGACCGAACCAGTCATTCGTGTTGCATAAAAAGCTTACCGCGGCCAGGTTCCGTATAAAATATACTTGGGGAGGAGCATGGGGAAACAGTATGCGTTTGTCCTAGTCTTCAACAGTACTACTTAGTATTGTACCTAAGGAAAGAAGCAATAGTATACCCGAAGAAGAGTGCCAGTTGAATGAATCTTCCCAACTCGTACGCACATACCAAACGACAAAATGTAGGTCTGTTTTCCAGGTCCCTGAACGGTGCCTGTACTATCGTAACCTACAAAAAGAAAAAGACCTTGGAAGCAAGAAAAGAAATGCTATTTCAATATAACACGAAATCATTTATTACCTTCTGTAATTCGGGCAATAAACAAAGAAAAACAAAGTTACTTAACAACTAATTATAAATTTTTATCTCTTTCGAGATACTAAATTATCAAACTGGGTTAAATTATAGTTGCCTTAACGGGATCTAGGCCACCCGATAATATATTGAGTTACCAACTCACAATAAAACTATTTATAAGCTAACCGTGTATTTTTATCTATTTTGAGGCACCAAAACGTCAAACTAAGTTAATTAGAATTTGCCTTAACGGGATTATGCCATCCGCTATTATATTGAAATAACAAATTATGTTACAACAGCGTCCATAACAATAAAGCATATTTTAATATTCAAAAATGAAACACAAAGTTACATTTCTCCGCTAACGCAGTCGAAGCAATAGCAAGAATTAAGGAAATATAGAAATAACAAAACTGCTGACGTATTAGGTATACCTCATCTAACAGTAAATACGTTAGAGAAAAAAGGAACAATTGTTGATTGTTAAAGATATTACAAAATTATAAATTGGCAAATGGTACTAATCACAAATTCCGGAAGTTAAATAATGTAGCAACGACATATTGAAGTGAAATAGTTTAAAAGAAATTTTATTATTAGTTAGTTTAAAATAAAATGTATACTTATTTAGTTTAAATAAAATACCTAATATTTGCTGTAACTATTGTAACGTTCTTTCTTTAATCTGTGATATTTTAATGAATTTCAATATGTCAAGTTGAATTAATTAATTTACGTCTTTGAATTGTTCAGTATTTCGTTGTGAAATCTATAAGCTTTATTGTAAAATAAAAACATGAATGTCACATTTCAACTAAGTGCGCCCCTGTGTTTTGCGAGTATTCAGATAAATCCGCCGCAAATACAATACAAATTTGAGTGTTAGTATTAGAAGGCCATTAGATTTTTAATTATGGTGTGTTACATTGTTTATTAATTTATTTTCTTTTGGTTCTATCGTGCCGCGTTACGCTATCACGGGTAAAGTTGATTAAGTTTGTTTAAATCTCAATTAATTTTCATCACTAACTATAGCAACAAGCACCGGTGGGACTTCATAAGCATGATTGTTCTAATTTCATAAAAGTCAGAAGAAAGTTCTATTTGTTATCATCTGCCGCTTTCTTATTGGAAAACTTAATTAACAAAGAAATTAGTCTTGGCGATATTAATTTGGATAGTTCCATCAAGGTACAATAAATTGTTGGCCTTCAACAGAAAAAGGCTACATCTGTCAAGCCATCCAGGCTGATGTCGTCGTCGCTCTTTCATACAGAGTCCAGGTTAGTCTGCCCTTGTTAACCGTCATACGTTTCAATCCGCATATTTTGACAAAAGTTTGAACTTCAACTTTTTACGATAACTGAAAAGCATGTTACCAATTGATATCGTTTACACTTTAAAAATAACGTAATACTAAATTATCAACTTTTGGAAATGAAAATTCATTAGTTCAATCATAACATATTGAACAGCATAAGAAGCTAACATAATTGTAGAATTTCACTTTGAATAAAATCGTTCAAGTAATGTTTTATGCTCATATTCTCTTCGATAAAAATTAAGTCAAAATTTAAAGTAATTGATCAAAAAGTTTGTGAATTAAAATAAATTGTTTTGCTTAAGTTTTACTTTCGCACAATTGTATTTGGATTTGTTTACACAAATTATAAAAATAAAATTTATCGTAAAACTATCTTATGTTATAGATACAAGGTGTGACGTTAAAATTTCATTTGCAAACGAAAATTTCAACAGCGATTAGTTCAGTTATTGTATTTGCAACAAATAATTGAGGAAATTTAGTAAAAGTAAAAGGTACAGAATTTATTTAAGCTATTTATTTTAAATTGCTTTTTAATATTTCACTTCTTTATGTTTAGCTACAATATATGATGTTTGAAATTTGCATCTTATAGCACCTGTCAAGTTATAATGTTAGAATATCGATAATAAATAACAACTGTCTCTTTTCCTCTGACGTATTTGATGTTAAATGTCGTCTGTCTAATGCTATTAGTTTTGTTCACTGTAATTTTGACTACTAATTTGTTTGGTAAAATTAATTTTTGCTTTGATATGCGTTAATGGATAGAAGTAGCTTGTACTTTGGTTTCGACTATTCTAGAGTATTTTATTTTTGGGAAGGTTAATTGTAACAAATTTCTTATCACTTAGACATATCGGGTAACCTAGATCCCGTTAAGGCAAATGTCAATAACCTAATTTGTCATTTTAGAGTTCCGAAAGGGATAAAAATTTAAAAGTAGGATTAGTTAACTTTGTTATTCTTTTTTGTGTGTATTTATTGTCGAACTCGCTCACGGTAATAAACGAATGTCTTGTTTTACTTCAGTTGTATTTCATTTCTTTTCCAAGAACCTAGATTTTCTTTAGGTTAAGGTAGCACAAGGGCTCAGAAGCCGTAGTAAATTTTGTCGTGTGAGGTGTACATACGAGATAGGGAGGTACATTCGACTGGCTCTTCATATGTATATGATTTTTTCCCTTCCTAGAGGTACCATCTGCGAATTGTGGACGAGAGCCAAAACCAACGTTACAAAGCCGCCTACGCCCCTCCCGATTAATTTCTACACAGCTAAGCTGCGGTAAGTTTCGTTTTCTATTGCAACACGAACAACCGAAGGGTTGTTATAAGATACTACGTAGAATAAAAAATTTTTTATTCATTGAACTTTCGTTTGCAAATGAAACTTTAACGTCACACCTGTTACGTACAATTCAACTAAGAACTAGTAAATATTAAGCTAAACTTTATACGTAATTTCTTGATAAAACCTCTAATGTAAAGTTGTTTGAAAGACAGGCAAAAGAAGAGCAAAATATATTAAGTCAAAAATTACTATATTTCCGTTAACCTGGATTATTTTATTAAAAAGAAATATTTTAAATGAGTATAAAGAAAAACATTATTTAAGTTCATCTAAAAGCATATTCTTTACGAGCTGGAAAGATTTCACACCCAACTCTATGAAATCAATATTTGAAGAGTTTGTGTGTAATTCAAATATAGAAATATACAACTCAAAACTACTAGGATCTAGTAATAAGGATAAATATGACTTAATGAAATTTACAAAATCGGAAAGGGCACAAATATCGAAACATTTTTTCTTGGCCGGGATTTGAACCCAGGATGTTTGGATTGATACTCCAACGTGCTAGCCATTGCACTACCAAGGACCATATACCAGTTTGTTGAAAATTTTTCTATAAATGTGCCACTTTTAAAGTAACGATGTTTATACTAACTTGAAATTTGCTATAATTTATAAAATTAATTGATCTATGTGTGAAGCAAGTTATATTGGACAAACGTGCCAATATTTAAAAAAACACATCGCACAATACATTAATGAAGTTAGAAATATGAAAGAAAACACTGCGTTATCTAAATACTGCTTAAATTTGAGGCATCATTTTGACTTTGAAAATGTCAAGATTGTTGATCAATCCATTAACATACATATTAGAAATTTTCTTGAAATGTATTACATTAATCAATTCAATAATATTGTCAATTTCAATAGTGACACCCAGGATCTTCATATTGTTTACAATTAAATTCTTCACATACACAAACAAACTTTCCATCAAAGTTAATCCATTCATTTTATTCATATAGAGTAATTTTTACATGTTATCTCGATAGTACCACATTTCCTCATGTCTCGTGTTAATTTTACTAATTTTAGTTCTTAACCACTAACTTCTTTCTTTTAAAAAATTGTAGCTAACTTATGTAAACATTTAATTGTTTTTAATATGATTTGTCTTCAGGTTACTGTAATATTAAAACAACCAAACTAGTACATAGTATTGTCCAGTCAATATTTATTAAATTTCTTTTATTTAATTTTTGCAACATTATATATATAAAAATTTGTTACCAAAATTTCAAAAAATTTCATTTCAAATTTTAAACAAAAATGTTTACACTTTATTCTCAAATAGCGCCACCTAGCGGTAATACACCTTAAAATTTGTACTTTTTTGATCTATAGCAAACTTTAAATTTACTTTCACAACGATTCACAACTACCACTAGATGGCATTATCTTTTCATTGCGTTAGATTTAATTTACTTGTAAATATGTTTTCCACGTGTTCTAGAAATTGTATAACTTCAAATAAATTAGTTTTCTTGTTTTAATTAAGCCATACTGTTTTAATAGTGAAATATTTTAATATTCGGACTAATTGTAATAATTAAGGTGCTGTGACAAATAGATTTTTATGTAATTATTTGAAAAACCTTAACTAAAGTTTTATACATGTAAGTGAATTAATTAATTTTTCTTTGTTAAATTTTTACATAAACAAACTTTTTAGTGTTCTTTTTATGAAGAATATAATGATATTCGAAATATTGGATTAAAATAAATGTAAATTCTGATTACAATAGTTTTGGGCCTTTTAAATTAACATGTTTATATAAACAAAACTAATATTCTAGATACATTTTCATCATTCTGGGTCCCAAACGGCGTAAGCCAAATAGAAGGGTTTGACTGACCTTTAATCCACGTATCGAAGTGAGAAGGCAAGTTTCGCATGTTGTCCTTGGAAGACCATTTGTAGAATTATGCTAAACTGAAGACGACCAAATTAGATTATTTAATGGCGGCTATTCTATTCCACTTTGCCGAAATCTGCCCTTTGATAGAGCAAGTCTCCTCCCGTATTTACAACAGGCGATGATAATTTATATTTCCATCTTCATTTGCTTAAGACATCTATAATTTATGTGACCCACCTCATTCGCTAAAGATAATGGAAAAGGAATTAATTTAAACTTAATTAAACCAAAATCAAACTCACCCGTGGCGATAAGCAACCACAACCACGGCGAAGCAACAAAAGAAACTAAATCGAACAACTAATTTACAAAACCAATAATAAAAGAAATGACATGTTAAGCGAAGGTGGCTGCACGGACGGTAGCAAGCATACCCTAACTCAACTTTCACCTTCGCGCATATTCAAATCGAATCTAATATTTAAAGAAGATATTCACAAAAGGATAGGGGCGTATTTAGTTAGAATTTTAAAACTACAACATTAATTTTCAAACAAATTTTAAGATCCTGTAATCAAAAACCTTACAGCCAAAAGGTGTAATTAAATAATTTCATTTGAATTATTACATTTTATAGAAAATACTTAAAATTAAGAAAAAAAACGTTACAACAGCAATTCAAGATACTATAAAGTGAATGGCGACATTGCCAGATAACGCATTAAAACGCATCATACTCAGTTACAGTTGTACAGCACCACATTGATACTGTACTGTTTAATTTGGAAATCATACCATCAACATAATGTACTCCTACGTTTACCGCATCTTGTCCAACAAGCTCCCCAAGTACTTACAGTATAGAGTTGTCTCAACCAGCAATTCCCATGACTCCGAATAATGCCGATGAAGACTTTAATTGCTATTTAAATATGTAACTCAAACTTCATTATATTAAGATATAAATGTGAGCTATTTAAATTTTATTATTATAGAAATAATACTTTTTAGTATTTTTATAATTCAAATTTCTTAATAAAAATGTTTGGTATAGTAGTAAAAGTAGATTTTACTTCTTACCGTCACATATTCTTTCAATTCACTTATAATAGCTTCACACCCTTCAGAGATGATTTCAGATATGGGTTGTTTTGATATTTTGAAAGTGAACATGAGTCTTGTATAGGAATTTCCCGAAGCCAAAAAAATGAAGTGTTACGGCTAGTTTAATATGTGAAGAAATTTACTGCCTGAAGTTTATATTTTTGTGTGATATTTTCGTTCCAACCATATTAAGCAATACTTTAAAATAAGTTTCTAAAACCTTGTTCATCCTCTAATTTTAAACCATTTAATAGATTATTAGCATTCCTTTTATTTTGCAAATAATTTTTTTGCCACCTTCGTTTTTTTGATTTATTCAATTTTTTAGCGAAAATAATTACAGTAAAGGCAAAAATACATATATTGATAACGACTACCAGATATGGATGCTTTATACATTGTATAGAAACGGTTTCTGCTTTGTATCTGGAATATCTGTAGATGTTCTCGAGACAAATTGTAAAGGCAATCTCTATACAAAATCTACAAACAAATCTCTCAGTGCATACAGGGCTTTAGATAAGGCAATATTAGTGTAACCAAGAAAAAATAAAATTTTTACATTTAGAAGTACCTATTTTAGAATGCATTAATTCTAACAGGGAAAGAATAGATTAATAAAAATAAATTGATATTTTAGTATACATATGTATATGACAAATGAATTAAGCATGAGATGTCTAAAACCGGATTGTATTAGAGTAACAATTTAGAAATTGACAACGCTCAAGGACATTTGTCAATAAGTAAAATTTTGCATGGCTGCGGAGAATTTGAAATTCTTCGACATATTTTTATAAATGTAATTTTTTCTATATTTCTTTTATTTAAAGAATGTATTAATAAGCGAGAGATTTGAAAGCAAGTGCTTGACATACGCTCACACGCATACAAACACGCACCCACACCCATATACAGATCAATCTCCAGAAATATGTTTTTCCACAAGCGCATGCATGCCCACAAGAGCACGCGCGCACGTACACGCGCACGCACGCACAGGTATACGCGTACACATGCAACCGCATGTGCATGCACACGTACGCATGCAGATCAATCTCAAAAACGTGTTTTTCGGACTCGGAAGACCTAAAAAAAACATGCATCTCCGCTAAAAACTGGACATCAAAAATTTTGATCGAAAACAAATTTCTCTACACTATATTTCATATAGGTAGAGAAAGTAAAAATGGATATTTTTATACTTTTCAGTTGTTTAAAGAGACGTTTAGGCGAAAGGCAACGTTTTGGGATATTTATCTTCCATAAAAATTTAAATCGGTTTACTTTAATCTTCGATCAGTTGAGACTTCTACATAACCGCGTTTATGACCTTCTGTAGTGATTATTAACCATCTTTTGTTGAAGTAAATCTATTAGATTTGCATTTTAAAACTTCCGCAAAATAATTTTTATTTGATAACACCAAAAGTTATTATAATAACTGTCTTCAATATAATTCAAGTGAAATACACAAGGTCTTCCCATTCAAGAAATAAGAATAGAAATGAATGATTTAATTAATATCCTACTAATACAAAATCATTGATTCCACTATTACTGTAAACCCTCTAAAACGACACATCCGAGTTAAACGTAAAATCTTTGGGTCTTTTTGACATTAGAATAATGTGTATAAGTGAAATAAAGGGGTTGCCATTTTCTAAAATATGGCCATGAATACTGATAATAATTTAAGTCTATAAATTCAACGGATTTGTATTTTCCGAAATTTAGTGTAATACATATGTATGGATAAAGGTTTGTTTTCCTTTATTTTGAGTTTAAATGGTTAAATAAGCTGTATTTCTAAAGTGCAAGTAATAATATAATAAGTTTATAAAATGTGTATCTTGTGGATTAAGTTAGTACTTGTATTCATTTGTATCAAGCTTTCTAAGCTAAAGATTTCGGCCAGGGGCGGAACCTTCAAAAGTGAAAAAGATGTGTGCAATGGTGACGTCATTCTGTAAGATTTGGACAGACTAGTTTTCAAATGACAGGTTAGAAATTTATTACATCATCTCTTTTTAAGGGATGCTGAGTTTAATTCTAAGAACTCTTTTAGGAAAATTAAACATTTCTTTTTTGTAACAAATTGCAAAGGGAATTTGTTTATTTTTATTGCAATACATCCTAGGATCAAAGTCTAGCGTGATACAGAAAAACGTCTTAAAAGAAATGAGCCTTGGAAGGCGAAATCAGTAGAAATTACATCATGTTTGCAACTAAAGAATAGCTACCAGGACCGTTTAAAAGTTCGAATCACTACATATCTAAGGACTTAACATTTGAAAATTTAATTCGGCGTTTATTACGAAATATACCAAGGAAAATAGTATTACTATTTCTTTCAAAGCAGTGGTTGAATAACATGTTCAAAAAATATTTCACTCTCTCATTAGGTTTCCCAAGGATAGACACATGTTCAAAATATGCTTGGTATACTATAGAACTAAATAAAGTTAATACTTTCATTGCAAAAAGGACAATTTACATCATAAAAAATGCTGCGGAAATGATTGCAAGGAAAAATATCAAGAGATTATTTTTGTGTTATATTGTATAATACAGTTTACAAAAGCGGATCTATATGACAGTGTTGAAACACATCAATATATATTATTGTTGCCAAATTGCCCGTGTTAAAGTTGGTATGTATCACGAAGATGAGAAAACTGGATATTTTTAAAATTGAGGAAAAAGCATTGGAAAACATGGAAGCACTGGAATGGTATCCTATATTTTTAACTAACAATTAATTAAATAAATACAACTAAAACATCGTTAATATTGTGGTCCGATAGTTACGGAAGTCAAAAGTCAATGTGTTTGGAAGTTTACACCACTCTTGACACAAAAGGTTCTTTACTGAAATTATATATAGATATTCACAAAGGTCATATATTCCCGTTCGTGCAAAAGACACGTTTGGATGGATAGAAAAATTCCAGCAAGCAAAAAATGAAGATTCCACGCGATTTATTTAAAATAATAACAAGTGCATAACAATAGAACTCTTTTGCTGTCAAGCAAACGAACACCTTTCATACTGAATTGCTTTAGCTAAATAGACTTTAAAAACTGCCATGTCAAAAATTCATATCCAATTACTGCCATAAGGAATGTTAAAGTTAAAAGAAATTGCAGGACCTAGCTGCAATTCTCACAGTAAACATTTTCAAAGAATATGTAATTATTGATTATATTATAAACCAAAGTAAAACAAATTTAGGACATGATCCCATTGGTGAAACTAGAAGATCAAGAGTTTTAATTATTCTGGTTTTGTTTAAAATTAAAAAGAAATACATCTTTAAGTCGCATTTTCGGGACAAATTGGGCTACTTTGATGAAATTTTCTGAGTTAAATTGAATGTTAATAGTAAAAAAGTTCTTTTGGGCATCCGAAGGATTATGAAACATGTACTTTAGTACGAGCTCCTTAAATTGAAAGCAATTGTTTGTTGCCAATTGGCCGATAAAATGTAAGCTATAAGGTCATTTTGCTATCCAATAACACTAGACAGTTTGTTTCTTGGATTACTTGGCGCCTTCGAGTTGCTAATAAATAGCATCAGGATAAATTTGATCGATGCAGCATATTTTGGCCAGCCAGTTGCTTTGCATTGAATAACTCAATCTTTAACCTCTATGGATTAAGATCGGCACAAGATACGTTTGTGTTGAACTAATTTTTAGTCCATGTGACCTTCGGCTAACATTTTTTCAGTTGGAGGTTTTTTGGGCGAGTTTGAAGTTGCTCGTTTTTACAGCTAATAAGAAGGAAAATATTCGACGATATTGTACAGCTACTTTCGAGCATCAGTACATACTATCAATTCCGCATATTTTACTCCTGCCTGTATAAATAAACAAATTCTAGGTTAGTCGTTCGACTCAAATAAACAAAATGCATTTTTATACGTATATTTACAACTACGTACATATTACACTACAATATTTTGGCATGGAAACCCACCGTGTTATTGTATGTGTTTCAATTGTTTGTGTCATGCAATTTATATATATATATATATATATATATATATATATATATATATATAT
>JAHWXV010604745.1:0-12633 GCA_024586415.1 Phrixothrix hirtus | reverse complement strand
CACACAAACGGAACTCCAATAATTTATATTTGCCAACTAAATGTATTAAATCAATACCAATTTTATAGGGAATTCATGAGTGAATTTTAAACCGTTACAACTTCCTGCATGATGTTCAACCTCCTTTGTACCATTACTTATTTCTTGGCGGTTGTTTTGTACTTATCCTCGCTTTCTACACTTTGAATTTCGTGGTTAATGTCCAGATAGTCTTTGCATCCTCATTACACTCAAAAGTGTTTCTTTTAGTATCTCCTCGATTTCTCTAACACCGCATTTTCGAATTGCAATGTATAGATCAGTGGATAGTAAAACACCTGGGTGAGGTAATATTAGCGCCTGCTACGTTTTCGTATTTCCATTACCATTCGCAAGCATGTTTCGTTTTCTATGATCGTATAATACGCTAACAAATTTTGTTTGAAATTCATTAACTAGACGTAGTTAAGTTTATGGAGACGTATTTTTTTATCGAAAGCAGTTAGTCAAAGTTATTTTCTATGTCGTTCTGTATTGTTTGTAAAATATCCAAAGCGTTTTCACTTATGTCACCAGCTACGTGCTCTACTTATTCGGTTTAGTGACCGACTTGAACTGTTTATAGTTAGTAGTGCTCATAAGCGCTTTTCCATTATACATGGGTGATTTGACATGTTTTATAGCATTTGCGATAGTTTATGACGGGTAAATCTACAACCCGCGATACAAATACTTTTTCTCACTTTTCATAATTAACCGAGGGTATTCCTTGTGGCTTCCTAGCTTCTTTGGCCAAAGTAAAAAAAATTATCTTTTGGTGTAGATCATTATAATTCTTGATTAGCTCATCAAATTTTCCCGCAATGTTTTTGGTTTCTTCTTGTAACCTAGATTGACTTCAATTAATTTCTTCTTATAATTTATTTTGATGACATTTACTCTTGTAATATATTTTTTGCAGCATTTACAGCGAATAATCCATGTTTTTATCCATACTGTTAATTACTGGCATAAGCACTCAATTTTATGATCTTATTTCTTTTTATATTTTAGTGCGAGTTTACGATCAAAATAGTCAAATCCCACTGTTAAAAGCAATTAAAATAAAGCTGTAGTTATTTAAATGCTTAACTCGGCTATTTCATTTATTCGCATTATCATTTTCTTTACGCAGAAATATCAATTTCAGGACTGAACTGATGTAAGTTATTATACATATTTCTATTAAAAATGTAACCTTAGGAATACACTGCAAAATTCTAGACAGTTATGAGTCATTTTCTACAGTGGTATGCTATTTTTTATTAAAAATGTTAAATTATCATTTAGCAGGATCTAATGCTAAAATGACTAGTATGAAAACTAATTCCAAAGTGCTCTTATCCTATCTGAGATATTCGAGCAAGGCTCTATCCGATTACATAAGTGCCAACGATAACCAACAAGGGATAGAGGCTATACTCTTACAAAAAGCACGTTCGTCTACCTTCTTGAGGAAGTAATGGTAAAAGTGTTTAAAGAACCATACAGTGCATAGGACATTGCAACAGAAATCAATCCGAATACGAGTGAGAGCACAGAACAAGATAGAGTAAGAATTAATGTAAAAAAATGTTACAAACTATGGAGAATCTTCGAGATGAAAGAAGAAAGACGGGAAATCAACGATAAAAAAGCCAGCGACGAAAGTGGCCACACAAAATCGATACGGAGCGTCATTGGAGGCTCCTGAGCAATCATGCAACATCTACGTGAAAGTAGAAAACTCAAAAAGGTCGCACATATCGTCCTGAGAGCGAAGGACAAATGGTCACAACTCAGCTGGGAGCTGAAAGGAAAACCGGTCACTGTGCTGAAGCCTAAAAGTTTGGTACACGATATTTTCGCCACGGAAGCCGAATATCACACAGCTGCCCACATACTACCCAGAAACGAATGACCTTGCCAATTGAACTCGGAGAAGACGCCTCGATTGGTACTCTGGAAGACAGTCCAGTCGATGATGTAGAGCAAGACTTGCTGAAGCAATCCATGTCGGCAATATCGGCGAAAAGCTAGTACAAATACGACAGCGCTGAAGTTGCAATACTAGATGGGTACATCGAAATATAGAAAGAAAACTCAACAAGAGCAAAGCAGGTCCACAACTTAAGAACAGTGATCGGCTTACGCATCACACTAGTGTCTCCACGAAGAAAACATACAATAGTGTAGTGTCATAACTGCCAAAACTTGGGACATGCGTAGCGATACAGTAACGCATTTCCAAAATGTGTAAAGCGCAGGAGTAATGATTTAAGGACATTTGCGCAAAATCTAAAGGCATTCCCGCCACATGCTGGAATTGCATGGAAGTATATCCCTCCAATTGCAGAAGGCGCAAACTGTACCTTAAATTGTTCGTCAGTGATTATAAATCGGTCACAAACAGCGTATCATACGCGAGCGTCAACACAAGTAAAACCAAAAAACTACCAGAGGTGAACTTTCTAAATCCGGCATTGATTTTCCAAATTTTCCCGGAAATCGACGTCAAGAATTAATAGCAACAGCAAAAAATATTTTGGAAACAGTCAGCAAAACCTCTACAGTCAGTTGATAGATCATATACAACTAAGTATTTGACTGCTTAAGAAGCCTCTCTAGGCAATAAACCATTTTGCAAACAAATGCCAAACGGCCGGGGGGAAAAATAATAAAATACAACTTGGCATTCCAACACCAACACCAACAATATCATAGTCATAGTCAACTGTCAGTTTGTTATCGATGTTTCTCTACAATGAAAGATGGTAATCATAGGTATCGGAATTAAATACAAACATCAACGACTTAACCCTTCGTCTTCTACAATTGAAGAAATAACAAAGGCAGTTTGCTAAACTACACGGCGGGCGTAAGGAAATATACAAGCAAATTAAACAATAATTTATGAGCATAAGACATCCTTTATTCATACTTATTCTGTAATTAAGTCAATAAAAGAGGGCATTTAGAACCATAAAAACAAAAGATCTCGATTATTCCTTCAATAGGGCTAATAAATGAAGACATATATCCGAGGATTAGTAAAATGGCCCAAAATTAACCATATTTGTGACTTATCCTAAAGAAGTGATGTACAAAAGCTTGTCTCTGAGGTGATGCTAAAAGATATATCAGATCGAGGTAATAAATTTTGTAGACTAACGATCAACACCAAGATGTTGCCGCTCACCTTAATGAACATCACATAAAACGCACTTCAACACACATTTCCTCAATGGAGCGTGCTAACACGGTTAGGTAGAAATGAAACAGTTACGTCTTTGAAAGCTAGAGCAAAATTCTTTTAGAAATATATATGCTTTCCAAAAATTAGAGTTGCTTTGTTACCCGGAAACATGCAACAAATCTTTATCTTCATAGTGAATGTGAGCGTTACTCAGGTTCGAAGACAACATCTAGCAAATTTTCCATTATATATTCCTCTTTGATGCTTTTCCCTACTAAAGCTTTTATCTAGATCAGATTAGATCCAAATTGTTAGCTCTTGCTGTTTGTTTCACAATACCGTGTATATAATGTCAAGTCTTACCATTTATTTTGCTTTACCGTGTATATAGTGCCAGTTTTTACTCTAGCTTTGGCATCACCATGTATATACCTATCATAATCAACCTGTTATAATATCCAGGACAATCCTGTCATCTGTAATTTATAATTCAAAGGATATAAATTCGTTATTTAAATTGTATTAACCAGCTATGTGTAATAAATTTTGAATTCGTTTATCAGGCTGAATTGAATAGCCCTTTTAGTTTAAAGATAAACTTAATCCAGGAAAGGTTTCCTCTTTTAAATAATTGACAGTATAAATGAAAAATAGCTAAATTATGTCTTCCTTTATTTTCAAAATAGTGTTAGGTTTTATAAAGAAAAATTTCAGTGTAAAAATTTTTAACATTTAACCCTGAAGTTGTAATTGAAGAAGTTAAGACAAAGTCGAGTGGTCCAGATACAGTCTGAATAAATTCGGCATCAGTTAACTTAAAAATACGATTGAACTGCTAAAATACCATGACCTCACGTTTTCGGGATGACGACTGAGATTTCTGACGCCATAACGACGGCTTGATCTAATACCGTGAAATAAAATAAGGAAGAATTCAATTGAGTAGTTACGTTTGCACAACATAGTTCACGCTTTCTTGTACCTCAAAGTTTTCTAAAAGTACTAAGGATTAATTGTTTATTTCGCGAATGAAGTGCTTCTTCTTTTTAGCAAATTAATAATTGTACCTGTTGGCAAGATCTCACCTTCAGGTATTATTAGTAGGGTTGGAAATCCAATGTATTTAGAATATTCGAATGACAGGGTTTGAGGCAATTGATGCGTTTTTAGTTAGTCTTAAATGGATGCGAATTTTGACAAAAGAGCACGAACCGCCCCTAACTTTTGTAAGTAATAATTTTTTTCATTTCTAAGTAAATTGACAACTAAGTTATCACCATCTACACCAGCGTTTTCTCATTCTATTTTGGTCAGTCTCCACGAAAAGTTAACGTAAAATCATAAATGAAGTACCGACGAACTTATCCGCTTTAATTATGAAATAAAACTGAACAACATTTATTAACGTAACTTTTAATTTCAATATAACAACTTGTGATTCGTACGTATTTCAAATTACGGCTGCTTCTCTATTTGTATTGTTTTGAAGTACTAATTAAAGTATTTTATTGTATCAATGTTTATTGCATTTTTCCGCTCGAAGCGCTTACGAACCCCAATTAATGTTCCATTTTAGCATAGACCATTTATTATCGCAGGAGTGTCTGTCTCCACTATAAAGGTAAGTTTCAAACATATTTATACAAAAGGCGTTTTCAGTAAATTAACCCTGTTCTATAGTATTACACCAGAGAAGAGTGGCGCCCACAATTCCCGATTTTGAGTAATTATGCAGTGTTCGGCTTAAAAAGTTATCGATGAAGCTCGCCTCGCTCCCTTGTAGCTTTGCCGGTCGTGGTTGAATACTCGCTTTATTTGCCATCGAGCTTGTGATAAAATATGCTGCAGAAAACAGAAGAAAATGGTGTATTCAGGAAAAGTTATGGGAAAATAAACTATTGAGAAGATGTTATTCTAACGAGGGAGAATTCTTGTTGGGATTGCAGAAGAACGATGAACAACATACTGCAATTAATAAATTGATGATTTATGGATTATCTGTGGAATTTTTTGGGCTTCCTCATATCTACACGAATAAGACCGTCTTAAACAAAATATTGCTCAGGTAGATCTTGAAGGCGCTCCCTCCACACCTCGCCACATTCCAGTGTGTAAGGTGTAATTTTGTTTGTAGACGATTTAATAGTTGCATAAACATGTTTTTTTGAGAGACCTGCGCTACATATCAAGAACATGTCCCGTCCTCTGTGTGTGTAGAGTACTGCGTTGATTTTAATCCTCTAATATTGGAACTAATCTTTTAGTCTTTCACTGCTTGAAAATTATATAATATAAAATTAGAATCTTTGCATTATCCTTTTTGTACAAAACAAACGTGGTTAGCTAGATTTCAAGAACACATTTGATTGTTCTGCTCGGCGGAGCGATTTTCCAGAACATCTGATTGGATTCAATAGTCTGACCTTTAGTTTTTCTCTTTTAATTGGAGATCCCTGCACAAAATTTGACTTTTTGGGATTTTTCGTAAATCATTTTTTTTTTGGGCAGAATGTTTATTTTTAGCGTATTTTGTGTCATTCGTCCAAATTTGATTGTTCTAAGTTAGCTAGGTAGTTTTTGGTTCCAACAAGGAAGACCTCCCAAGATTTTTGTTCTATCTTTAAAGAATTTTGGGTATCTAGTAAACAGATAAAATCTAAGAGCCCCGTATCGTTCTTTAACGACACAAGTTGAATCTGATTGTTTCACATAGAAAGAATAGTTCGATTTGAATGATGCAAAAGGTAAAAATGTTCACCTCAATGCGAAATGAAAACAATTCTAACATTTATTTTTTACAAAAGAATATATTATGGCAGAGAATACATTTATCATTTTTAATTCTTCTCGGGGGCTGTTTTCACCCTCACGGTAAAACATAAGTATCGAAAAAATTATGGTATCGTTTCGCATGGAGCTAAATAATTTAATATTTATTTTATTCAAATGAACTGCTTACCTACTTACCTTACCTTACCTAGTATCCTCTGATAAAAAATAATTAAGAACTCTTAGATTTTATCGATCTACAACAACCAAAATTCATTAAAGCTGGCGTTGGACGCTTGGAGGCCTTTCTCTGTATCAGCTACAATTCACGGCTAGATTTAGTTCTACTTTCTGTATAAGCCTTATCGAACTGGAGCATGAGATATATTGCAGCGCAGGTTAAAATAACTATGTCGTTTCAGTGCAATAAATTGAGAGTTCTGGAACACCCTTAGCTTTGTTTTCAATTCAAGTTAAGTCGAATACCTTAGCAAAGTCTCAAAAATCTGCAGCAAGTCGTTTTGATTGTTTTTACTAAAAGAGTACGTGATACGTAGTGCTGAGGTCAGATATATTTTGTTAGTTTACCAATGAAAGGAGCAGAAATATTTAAAAACTGGCCTAATTTTGTATCAAAATAGCGCCAGCGAAATATTGTGTTAAAAATAAGGGACACGAACATAAAGTTTGGAACGTTGGTTGAAAGGGACCCCACTACGTATTATATAATTTTATATTACGTATATCTCGTTCATCAAATTTAATAAATGCTTCGCTGTTAGCATGAGGGAAATTCAAAAAACACTTTGACTTTAAGCTGCCTCGATTTATTTACAACTTATGGTATCGTATTTACATTCCTCAAAATGTTTGTATCTTTCAACCCAAGCATGATTGTAATGCTCTTTGTTACTTGTTTTATACGATTTGTAAGACGATACTTGAGCTTAAATTCGACCCTCATTTACGTAAATCAGTATGATCATTTTATATTCTAATTAACAAACGCATTTCCTCCGTTTTTGTTTACTTCGTTTCCGTCAATTTAGAAGTTAATTTGCGCCCACCGCAGCCTACTAATTAATTTGTTTAATTAAGTGTCATTTGTTTGCATTAGTAAAGTTGGTTTCGGTGAGAAAAGCATTTAAGTTTGATTTACACATGTTTATAACATGAATTTTATTATTAGCTCTTAAAGAATGTCACAATTTAAAATTGTATCTACAAGGTTGGCATGAATAATTTCTTGACTAATTTACAAAGGGTCCAATTTTTATGTTTTGACTGTTATTTTATTAAATTTTATGTTTCACTATAAATAATATAAAGAAGAAAATTCCTCCTAAAAGTGGCACGAATTTTAAAAATGAATCCGGCACAAGTGAAAAGCCATCAAACTGTAATATGAACAATTCTTAGGCTTCTCGTCAAAAGATGTTTAACCTAACTAAATAGGTAAAAATATAAAAGTTTGCATTTCCAAACAGCGTGACACAGCACCACCAGACCAATGGTTTCGCCCTAGTGGGGATCATCAGTGCTGGGTGGCTGGACACGCTGATTGAAAATGCAAAGCTTCCTTTTAAACACATGAACTTGTGTGGGTATCAGTTTTGCATTTTCAATCAGCGTGTCCAGCCACCCAGCACTGATGAGCTCCACTAGGGCGAAACCATTGGTCTGCTGGCGCTGTGTCACGCTGTTTGGAAATGCAAACTTTTATATTTTTACCTATTTACTTAGGTTAAAAATCTTTTGGTCAGAAGCCTTAGAATTGTTCACATTACAGTTTGATAGCTTTTCACTTGTGCCGAATTAATTCTTAAAATTCATGCCATTTTTAGGAGGAATCTTCTACTTTATATTATTTATATTAAAATACATCCTAATATAAACAATAGATGGCTCTGCCATTATTTGTTATGTTTCACTAGTTTAGCGTTAAAATTTTGCATTTATTTGTTCTTATTTTGCTTAAAGTTTCGGAATGCAGACATTACCCATTCCCTCATGGTTTTACTAGTGTGGCTATTTCGCCATGGCTACTAAAATTTAACCGAATTTGTAGGTGTTCCAATATCCGGTATTGGTTTATGCAGGACCATATTGTAACGTATCTCTAGCACAACGTCAGTTCGAAATAATTGAACTGAATTATTAGTTTTAATTAAAAGCATCGAAAAAATCACAAACAAAAGACGTAAAGACTGAAAAGTGCCTGAGTAAATAAATGGAAACCAGTGATATAAGTGTAGTTTTTAAAGAACAACGGATATAGAAAGATATAACAAAAGTGCTGAATTCGCAAATAATTAAAGTACACTGAAAAGAACTACGGTAAAAGGAGTTTTAAAACATAAACAAAGGATCGGCTCATTTAATTTAGATAAAAATAATAAATGAAATAAACATAAATAAATATGAATCATCTCATTTAAAGATATGAACTACAAAATAGGTTAAACCAATTTAAATTCATTACTTGTTAAAATATATTCGTATAGCGACATCTAGTCAATTAAAATTACAAGTTGGTATAATACAAACATCCAATTATTATTAAGTACATGACCGTTTTTCAAATTTATATATGTACATTATTGATCCATGTGATTAAGAAAAAGATAAAAATTGGTAAAATGTTAAAAATACGTATACAAGTAAATATCAACAATGAATGTATAGAATAAATAAAATTGATAAACCAGTATTACAATAAAATATGAAAACCTTCGATTAATTAAAAATAAATCGATTAATAAAGGGTTATAAGAAATCAAAAATAGTAATGTAAAATATGTAAATACAATTTAGTATTAGCTATTAAGTTTGCGAACATAATTAATACAAAAATCTTTTCATAATTAAAATTCTAGTTTAATACCATTAGAGACATCTAGTTGTTGAATGAAATGTATATAAATAAAAAACCGCTATATTAAATGAATTTATAACTTAGTTAAAAACATACATAGTAGAGGACACCACATTTCTATATTCAAATTTACATAGAAAACTGATAGTAACAAACTATAAATGCAACAATTACAGCCAGAAAAGTTCTCAAAAGCTTACCTACATAATCCATCTATTTTCCGATGTATAAATCGTTGGCCATCGTTTCATCACTTGAACCTTTCGAAGGATAAATCTTTGGACGTATTTCAAGATCAATACCTCCATCAAGAAACTTTTGGTCGTAGTGTAATCTTCCGGATTGCAATAGGGCTTCACTCCCGATTTGAATTTTGTTATAAACATTGGTATTCAGACTTTTTCGGTATCATTAGTTAAAGCCAGAATAATCGATGCTAAAGGACGTTTTTCATTCTAAGACGTACATTGTCGAAACCTTGAAAGTAGTACGAAAAGGTATTCGGCCGTTTTTCGATTACAATTTCTAATCTACTACACAAAACTAACTGTCCCTATTCTACCAATATTGGCTCATATTACCTAGCGAGAGATCCCATACATCCTTAATGACTTCCGTTGATATGAATTGCGTGACGCGGTTAATTAAAACACACACCACAATACACTGCGTATACAGGACAAAACAGTGTATAGAATACAGCACAGAACCACTCATAGTATAGTATGTAACTATTTGTATATAAAATTTTAAAATATATATAAAATGTATGTTCCTTTATTTTAATGAAATACGCGTCAATTGATTAACCTGGAATTCGCCTACTTATGCAGCTAGTGATATACACCTACGCTCGAAGATAGCTATGTAATACCGTCGAACTTTTGTCTGGTTATTAATATCAAGCCAGCCCAAACTCACTCGGAATCTTCCTCTAAATGTAAATTAGCCGAAGACCGATTGAACTAAAAATTGGTTGGATATAAATGTAGCTTATGCCGACATAATTCATAAAGGTTAAAGATTAAGCTATTCAATGTAAACCAAATAATTAACCGAAAGGTTGTGCAAAAAGTAGAGAAAACTAATAAAGCCGTAAATTTAGAAAAATTCGTGCACTGAGGCAAGCACACAAAAATTTGTCCTCTAATACACAAAATGACCTACGTGTAGTAGGTACTCGGTAAACTTTGTCAATTCCAAAACTGTCAGAGGATCTATATACTTAGGTTTCACTCTTATTAGAAATCCGACGTGCGTTTGATTCTATTCTAGATTCGTCGATTCTATCGTCCCCGATAGTTTAAACATGTTCTGCGGAATTTAGTTGTAGCCGTACGAGAACTGAATGTACACGACGTATGGGAAAGCATATAACAACTTTTTTGGAAGAAATATTTAAAAAAATTCATAGAATTGTCTTGAGCAACGATACATTGAAGTTAGCTGAGAAAGTTGGCACCGTGAGTATATCAATTTAACCACATGATGATATCTAAACAGCGTCTGCGCTATTTAAGCCTAATTCCAAATAATTATTAATTGATTTGTTTCCATGGACAGAAATTGTAGTCTGCATTATTAAACATGAGAGACGAATAATAGTTACAGAAATGGATAGCGGGAAATGAACCAACTTTAAAGAAAGCAAAAGTAATTACAAGGACTGGAAAAGTTAAATTAACGGTATTTTGAAATACGAAAGGCAGTCTTTTCGTAATATTTTTGCGGAGCATATTGGCGTTAGAACATTAAACTAATCGTTGTTCAAGATGCTGCTAAAGACTCGCGAACTTGCAAGTCCTCGGCTGCCTAGTGACACTTGCATGTGGAGTTTACATTTTTAGGGATGTAAATCGATACCAAAAGACGCATATAGCTATGGAATATCAGCGAGTCTAGTTAAGAGCTCCACTAGCTTTTACTCACTCACGTATCGAGATAGATCAGAAAACTTAGTCGAGACGGGTCTTAAGAAACAATTGTAAGCTATTTACAACGCGTTAGTAAACCTGCTTCAAGAATTTTCTAGCTTCCAACCAGTTGTGTACACTAGTTTGAATTGCAGTGGCTCCTATAAATATTCAAAATACCTTTAACCTAATCCTTGCTGTTAAATACCTCAGTGCCTTATAGCTATATGAAATAAAAGATGTAAAATAAGTAAAATTTAATATATGCAATAGAAAATATGACACGTATTAAGTTACAAATATCAAACAATTATAATTACAAATATTTGATTAATTATGATGATGAATTATGATTCACAAAAATTGTCCATTGTGTAATACAAAACGCGGTATACAGCAATAGAGGAGGAAGCTATACGTTTTTAACCATGCACGAAAGAGCATCCGAAGCTGGAACTAAAATTCTGTTCACTAAAAAATTTGAAATGGTATGTATTTCAACATGCGATAAAAAAAGAAAACAAAAAGCTTATTTTTAATTTACCTTAAATGGTAAAATTTGTTGTCTATGAAAGCTCTTTAATATTCCATAATTTCATAACAATAATATACATAATATCTTGAAAAACATAATTAGCAATTTACACCGTCAGGCATGTAGTATCACGTTTATGAGGAATCCCGCACAAATGTTTTGCATTTTAGAGGAACATATAAATTAAGATTTTGGTTTGACATAGAATGCCGTTGTTATGTATTTTTGGAATTCTTACCACGTGATAATTTGTTTTTTTTAAATTTTGAGTCGACGTAAAACCGAGTCCGAATATTGCATCGCTCGAGTGTCGAGTGGAAACTTAACAGAAGTCACTTGCCAAGCGAAAGTTTTCCGTGTGTGACGTCAGATAAGATTTCTTCTGTGCGTTCTAAGCCCTGTTTTCTATATATGCTGCTTTAGTGTGGCATAAACAAGGGAGAGGATTGGAATAGGCACTAATGTTGCTTAGGGATTAATGGAAGCTAGCACGGTGGGTAGTGAACGTTTTTACGCCTCTGTTCTTTGCCTTGAAAATATGCAACAGTTTTGAAGAGGTGGCAGAATTGCTTACTCGGTACTCCTTTATCATCTAATCATTAATAAGTAAATTCAACCCCGTTGGAATTTAATGTGCAGACCGATAACCTGTGCTATAATGTTTCTTGAATGACGTGCGCTCCTAGAACTCAAGAAAATATAAAGTAATCTTTTTTCATTTGTCAGCTCTCGCTGGTTTTTTTGTGTCAAATCATCTAATTTATGTACATTTTATTGTTAACAATCGCTAATTTTTTTTGTAAATTATCTAAATTCAGTAACATCAATATGCGTGGCGAATTACCTTATTTACGTATAGTATTTTAATTTTGCATTTAATTCCGTTTTGAAATTATTAAAAACATTTCTTAATTTAAACGTAAATTGCTTTTTAAGTAAACTTTTTGAACATACCTCGTAACATATTAAAGTTAGTTTATTCCATGGAAATTCCCATAAGAATTCAAGGCTACACAGCTGCATTAAGGTGTTCTCATCATATTCTCACAAAGTAGCATTTTGTACAATGTAAAAAGCGCAGAATGTAAAATATAAGTTCTAAAAATAGCTGGTATTAATTGACAAAGCAAATAATTTAGTTCGTCAATGCTGTAACATTAGTAATATTCATCCGGGCAATTGTTTTAACGAAAATCAAGTCTCGGCTTGGTGGCGTCGGAAAAAGTGCCGTACGTGCAAGAGACCACGTAAAGTTAGTTAGCGTTTCCTGCGGGAGAATGCTTTTCGAGATAGTCAGTTTTAGATCACGCTAAAGAAAGGATGTGATAAATAAGTGTGTGTGAATCGA
>JAHWXV010604664.1:0-27156 GCA_024586415.1 Phrixothrix hirtus | reverse complement strand
ATATATATATATATATATATATATATATATATATATATATGGAACCAAACTGTTCATATGTACAAAAACTACAGCTATTTCAAACTGGAAACTTACTTTTGAATAACCTTATATAACCCATAGACAGTGAACATATTAATATTTTGAATTTTGGTATGTAGCTCTTTAGAAATTGTAGAGTTTACTTTTCTTCTGCATATATACCTACTCTCTAATCAAAATAAAGCACCGATATTTAAAAGTCTTTATACTTCAACTTATAGTCATCATTAATAGATTTATAAATAAGTTTTGAGTTTATATCTACGGTGTTTAGCAAGAAAACAAAATTGTGAGCAATTATCTTCTCGAATTCCTGGATATACTGTATGTAGCTAAAAGCTTATCAACTACATTGATCCAACATTTGGTAAAATTATATAACCTTATGATTTCAGGCAGAAAATAATCACCAGAGTCTTTGTCAATTTTATAATCATGATGAAATGACAAAAAACTAAAATGTTCTTATTTTTTAAGATTGCTTAACAGCATTATATCATTTTGAACATCAAGTAGATTTTAATTGTTTGGCCATGACAACATATAAAATTACTGGGTATTCACTTTTTGTTTTTGCTTATGATATTTTAGCTTTACTGTCAAAGGATAACCAGTTATTGATAAGTTTATATTTTTGTTTGTACCTGATACAATATTAACTAGTTGTTCAACAATTTTTGATGGACTATTACATAGAGCAAAGGTATCTTCTAGCTGGTTTCCCACATAAACTTCTAAATTGATGATATAATATGTCTTTAAATCCACAATACTTGCAACGTTATCCCATATTTTGCAAATTTATTAACTTTTTCACGACTGAATAGTTTAAAAGCAATAAGATATAAATACACTAAATTCATGTTCTTCAAAATGTTTACTTGTAGTCCTCAAAAATCATAAAATCATAAAAATACACAAAATAGAATGATGAATCTGGAGATAATATTCAGTCAACAAGACCATAGGTCACATAACGAGTTGACTCATCAACAGTATCTTGGGCTCGATTTTTTATAACGAGTATACTCGTCTACAGTAACAAAAGGATTAAAGATATATTACCAAAATTCCTCTGATGTGTTGTCCAAAGTTAAGTATTAACTTGGAGAGTATGCAAGCTGGCAATTGTCCACAAATTTGTTAAAAATGGATCAAATTCATCTCTCATGGAGGATCTCCATATTGTCAAATCTTATACAAGAGAGAAGAAATTGAAATCTAGCTAGACTCGTTGTTGAATGAAATATTCCTGTCCTACCTGTTGCCCAGAAATCTTTTATATATTGATGATTGGTTTGGAAGACTTCTGTTAAATAGAACAAATCTATTAGAGTTTTTATGTCTGAAACACTTGTTTCGCCCACATAGTATTTGTCTTTGTAAGAACCGGTTCTTTCTACGATTTTCTTGTTGGTACATTTTACAATGTCTTTTAAAATACTTTAAACAAAAAGTAATAAGCAGCACTCAAATGAGAATTTTACAAACTTTGCATACCCTTTTATACAACCGATATGGGATTTTATAATAATTTATTGACTGGATTTGTGTATACCATTTAGTGTTGTCCTTTCTTATATAACATTTTATATTACACAAATCATGACTTCCCTCAATATTTTCTACTTCATTGCCATCCTACTCTGTAACCATTTTATGCTGCTTCCATTAACAGGGTTCTCGCCAGAAAACAAATTTAAAGGGCCATAAACTTACAAAAGGGGACTATAAGCCCCTTATTCAACAGCAACCGACAGAGAAAAATAAATTATACCTTTTGCATAATCATATGTACAAAATATTCCTATTTTCTTTGCAAAAGCTAGAAAATTTTAGTCAGAGTTGAAATAAAGGGGGAGGGGCGGTGAAAGTTCATAAAAATGACCTGGCAAGAACACTGGTTAAGATTATCTCTCCCATTTTTTACTTTCTGATTTACTATACACTTCATTATCTGAATTTAATTCAACCCAAAAATGTTTAAGACATCCACCAAAACAAAATATATTATACCGCAATGCAAAATAGTTACATTTCTACTGCACTTATAAGTTATAAGGTCACAACATAAATACTAACGTGGGGTGTCACAAACCTCAGAATTCATTATATGCTTATGACACACTTTGATTGAATAGCAAAATGAAACTAATGCAATCCAAATGATCTTTGTTGAATTTTAAGAAACCAATGAGATGTGCATGCACACAAAACAAAATTATATAATTTATGACACAATATATTTCTAAAGAGGTTTCTGACACCTCATCTGAGTAACGCTGGGTTAAACTGATATATACTCAAAGCAATTCCAATGTGTGATGAAACAAACCTCCTGTCAGACAACTAAAAAGATGTATACAAGTACCAATAAACAGGAATCTACAAAATTTGTAAAAATATGCAAAAATAATAACACAGTATATTATTGACTTAATTTACAGTACAAAAAATATACTGAAATCTTTTCTATAACAGTGATGTATAATTTTAAATAAACACTTACCAGTTCAGGAAAACATGCCTTCAATTTACTATCAAGTGATACCTCAGTCGAACAGGATTCATCGGTAATTAAACAATAACTTTGTGAAGAACTAACAAATATATATAAACATAATCTGCAAACTGCAGGAACATTTGAAATCATTGCTTTTAGCAGCACAACACTTCATTTCAATAATTCAGTAAAACAAAAAGATGTCATTTCAAATTCGCCATTTTGTATTTTGGTTTCATTTATTAAAATTTTGTTGGATATAATTTTTATTTTTAAAACAATTGTATTTACAAATCATAGAATACATATTAAAACTATAGATTAAATTTATTTTATTATAGGTACCTAATAGTACTTAATTATAATCTAATTTTCATAATTAAAATACAAAAAATTTTCAACACAACAACAAAGGTTTGAAATAAATTTAATACACAAAATTTAATTTAGATGTGAATTAATGGAAAGGTTGATTCATTCAGATTTCTGGGGTTTCAGAAATTTATTATTAAATAAATAAAACAGATATAAGTAATTAAAATGCCCATATTAGGTACTACATAAAGTAACTTCTAAAGTTTGCACTTAACGTAAGAGACATCGCGTAAATGCAAATTTAGCCTCTAGGCGGTAGTAGTACACAAAACATTTTTCTGCGTCTTAGAATTTCATACAAAATATCAAATAGTGGCACCAACAGACAAAACAATTCATGCATGGTACAACAAATTTAAAGACACTGTCTGCCTTTGTGGTGCTAAACGAACAGGACGACCGGATCTATCTATTGAGTTTGTTATCCTTGTGTGAGACACATTTACAAGGAGCCCAAAAGCCTCCACACGTTGCGTGAGTCAGGAATTGCACGTCACATTCAACTGTGTGGCATTCTTTGCAAACATCTTCATGTGAATCATACCAGATGCAGCTGATACATATATTGAACCCCCGGGACCACAATGTTAGTTTCAAATTCTGTGAAATGTTTACGAAAAGCTACAGGATGATTTTGCTGAAAACTTATTTTTTTCGGACGAGGCCACTTTTCATGTGCCTGGAAAGGTCAATCGTTAACCTATATGAAGCACACAAAATCCTCAAGTCTAGGAATACGTCTGTGATTACCTAAAATTAACAAGTTTTGTGCTATTTCTCTGTCAAAAGTTTATGGGTCATTTTTTATGGGGTAAACTGTTACGGGATAGTGTACCAAGACATGTTGCAAAAGTGACTAATACCACAACTACAGGTTGATTCTGGGGACTTCATTTTTCAACAATAAGGTGCTCTCGCGCATTTTCTTGGATCCGTCCGTGATTACCTTAGTGCTGAACCTCCTGGTCGTTGAGTTGGACGTGCTTCTGTGACTGTGGCTCTGTGACCTTTACATATGCGGTTACATTAGAAAACGTGTCTATGTATCTCCGTTGCCACATCATTTAGCAGAAAAGAAAGGCAGGACAATACACACCGTCTTTGCTACCGATCGTATGTGAAATTCCTTTTGTTTTAAGCAATATAAAGGAATGCATATAAAAGTTGTATAAGTAATATTTTTAGTAATTCCAATTAACGAACTTTTTGAAAGCACCTCGTATTACTAAAGATTATCATCCGATATTTTTAAATTTAACATGTATTAAATTAATTCTTTGCTTTATTTTGATATAAAGAAAGTCCCAGTTCATTAATTCAGATTTATTTGGTCCTATTAAAAATCATTTAATTAAGGAAATGGAATGAATTCTTAAGAGATATACGTGTTCTCCTATTTTGATAAATGAGTGGAGGTGGGTATTCTAGTTTTTGCTTATTTAGCGAATTTTTTTATATTTTATACTTTGAGTACATTTGTAAATGTTCGGCTGTTTTACCACGCGTATTGTTCGCGTTTAATTTTTTCGTTTTGAAATCAGATTTACTAAATAATGAATTTGAACTTTCCTGCTAAGCATAACGTAATATCGCGGCTTCCTTCAGAGTATCACTTTCCTTTTAGTCTGGAAAGGGGTCAGACACGTTTTCCCCTCGTTAATTCTAAAAATTGAAGAATTATATTCTTGCATTGTGCCCTTAAATTTCTGTGCTGGTAATTTATATATTTAGAACGTCAATTTACTGAACTTTGCAGTAGTTCGATCTAGCCCATTTGTTGGAATTCATAAAAAAAACACCGTTAAAGCACGTTAGTAGCCATTTTGGTACCTGAGATTCCTTACAAGGAAACTATAGGGTCAAATCAATTGATAATAGAAAAGTTAGTACTGCATCACGAATATTCAAACTAGGATTATGCATAGGTTCTTTTACGTTTCATTTATCCACCTTAACCCGGAAGTAATTACCTACGTATTGCAACGTTAACCTATGAGGTAAAAGTTAAATTAATCTATACAAAGTGTTACAGAAGAGTAAAAACTTGCTTTCTCAATTCTCGCTATAATTAGATTGAAAATAAATAAATCTCACGTCGTACGCAAACTTTAATGTATTGTGTAACTCCTGGGAGTAATTTAACTTTTAGTTTTATTGAATCAAAGTTCTAGTCACTCACATGTAACCCTTGTAATTTATGCCACTTGTTGAGTAAACTATTGGCGGATACATATGTGTCACCAAAGCTTCTGTTACTATTGTTGAGTAGTACTTGAATTATTCTTTGTTTCCTACGGATGTAACTAAATTTAAAAATTACTTTTATACGTGGAATCCCAATATAGACAGATAATTCTGGGATATTATTGAAAATCTATCCCTCAACGTGGGATAAGAAATGTACATCCAACTAGACGGTGCTTCCATTCATAATTCTCGATTGGTTAGAGAATCGTTAAACCAACATTTCCCCATACGTTGGATAGGCAGAAATAGTCTACTTCAACCGTGGCCTCCCCGTTCTCCGGATCGTTCACCACTTGACTTTTATTTCTGGGGTACCATTCAAAATAAGGTGTAAAATCAAGGCCTCAAAATCGGGAAGAGCTTTGTGAAAGAATAGTTGAAGCCCGCCGTGAAATAAATGTAGCAAAACTTAGGAGAGTAGCTGAACACAATTGGAAGAGAATTGAGAAATGCATCTGGCTTGACAGTGGTCTAGTTGAAGGAAGCCATATTCCATAATTTTATGTTTTTAGCCACTTCAACACTAGCTATTTTTTTTAGAATTGTTCCAGATTAATTGTGTTGAATAAATATTTTTTCTTAGCTTTTTATTTTATTATTACCAATATTTACTTTTCCATGGCTGGCTAGTGAGACAACTGATAATAAATTCGGACTTGGCATAAAAATGACAAAAATGTCAAAAATCGAATTTAGTCATGAAATTCGGTATATGGGGTTAAAATAAGATTCTAAAATACCTTTTCTAGTAACTTTTTTCGATATTTCTGTCGCATCGTAAAATATTGAGAATTGGCTATATTTGCGAAATCGTAGTAGGCTGGGTTTACACCTCATATCTAAGCTGAGAACCCTAAAAGATGCAGTTTATAAAATGCTACCTCTGTACCAAAATTCGAATTTATACTACCACAAATAACTTCATCTTAACCATGTCATACTGTAAATCAAACGCCTTTTAACATGTCGCATTCTATATATTAAATTTAGTTAATAAACATTAAAGTCAATTGTAATTCATCAACTTTTTGGACGCATCTCATATGATGTAATGCTTCATGTTTTCATGCGTTAGCCTTGAGAGTCATGGTTTAATAATTTGAGTTTATTTATAACAATAAGAAAACTCTATTTCAATTATTTATTTAATGAATTTTGTCATTAAAAGTCTTTTTAGTTTGGTTAGCAATTATCTTAAATAAAATATCGCATTTAAATTATTTTAGCTAAAGAAATCATTTCATATAAAATTGACGTATAATTTGCTACGTAGTTTTTTTTAAAGGTCACGTAAGTGTTAACGGTTCCGACTAAAATTATTTAAGAATTACATCAGGTTGTCATGCAAAACTTTAAGACTTCAGCAATCCATGGATAAAATTACCGCGATAATGCAGTCAAGCATTCGTCCTTTTAAAACATAAATGTATAATTGGTTAATTTTTGGGAAGAGTAAAGACTTTCTTGGGAGTCGTTTCCTTTTGTTAGCGTCCTTTGAGATTAAAAGGGAAGACTCGTTGTGGAATCGTAGAACATTTCAACCATGTTCAAGCTTGATTAAAAAATTTCCGGAAGCAAGACTTTGTTCGTTGGAATAATGTGAAAACCTTTAAATTATAAATTGTGCAGTGGCCCTTTATTTTAGCTGTCGATAATTTATCAGAAAAGTTCTCGACTTAACCCGTTCTGGAGGAATTATATTTGGAAATACTCATTAGCACCTTGTCCGCCATTGTTTGGTAGAAGGAATTCCATCAGTGGAAATCAAAATGAGGTAGATTGAATTATAAAGGCAAGCTCTTCTATGTATTAACACTTGACATCATACAACCAGGCACGTAAATGATTTTTACGTTACTTAATTAAAGTAACTCAGAAGTTTACTGCAAGAAATCGTTGCACGGACTTAATCATATGTAATTTGGATAATAAAATTATTAACATTCAGTTAGTGTTTATAACGAAGTTGCGGTAGTTCTTATTTTAGATTCAGTACAGTAATCACGTGGTAAAACGAATGTAATTGTTTCGATTTTGTAATAGCCTAGATATCCAGGGTGACCCGTATGTATCAAGGTTGACCTACTTGTTCACTGGAACTAATACATACGCGTAACCGCTATAAAAGTTTCAATGAACTAGTGTCTAAATTTTAAGATAAAAATAATTTTCCAATTCTTTTGTAAACGCGAGCCCCACTGTAAATTGATATTTAGTTACTAACATTGTTCTATGTTGTTTATGACTTATTAACCTGAATTGTAGCATGATTTACACCATCTGTGACATTATTTGATTCATTTTAATTATTGTTAATGACTTTGTATCTTTTATTCCTAAACTAGATGTGATTTTATTTTCAGGTATTTTAAGGTAAATCAAAATGTAACAGCGATCTTTGAGAGATATCTTTGTTCATTACGCATTAATTAACTACTTTAATTAACGAGTAATCAACATAACAAGATATTATAGTTTAATTAAATAATAAAATTTAAAATATTTTCTTAAATATTTGCTGTGTAAAATAAAACCAAGTGTTAAAGTTTCACAAGTGCATGGCGCCAATTAGAAATACATTTTTAAAGGAATCCAGACGAGTAGCAATAAAACTTAGAACCCCTATAAAACTTGCAAATATTGCTAGAAGCCGTGGGAAATTGAAAGATTTCTGAAATAGAAAGAAACAGACAAACTTTCAAAATACTTGGACAGGATTGGTTTTGACTTCGTAAAAATTCGTAGTCATGGAAACAAAAAGTTATAAAAGATCATGCATCAGCAAAAATCGATGTCTTTGGATTCCAGCCTTAATACTACATAGTTAGATTAAACAAGTGTTTTGTAAGACCGGTACCAAGGTATAAAGAAAATGACGAGTTGGTAAATAGTTCTTGATGTCTTAATTAAAGATACAAGTCCAGCGAAAATTTCATTTGCAAAATCCACACAAGTCAGTAAAAATACAACCCTAAATCAAAGAAAATTTGGGCAGCTTGATTCACCAAATTCATCAAGTCAAGCACGCAACAATCCAGAATTGCGAGCTTTAGAAACTTCGTATTCAATAAGAAAATCGGACAAAGATTACTTCACATAAGTGACAAATTACAAATATTAATAACCCACACTGAAGAAATAAAATTTTTATTCGTTTCGTTTAAATATTCAAAAGACTTTAAAATTATAAATTTTATATTTTTTCCATTTGCGAATATCACGCCAAGAAAATAAATTAACAAAGGTTAACGACCTGAAATTCGAACATTTATCAATTATTTGGTTTAAATTTCATTTTTAATGAAATACTTTGTTTATATGTATATCTGTGTTTGTGTTTGAAATAATAAATATTTGTTTAAACTTTGAACTGGTTTTTGACCTACCCAAAAATAAAGACAATTACTTAAAAAACAGTTAGGATAATCCTGATTAATCTCTTTTGAAAGGAACTCGACCTTTTCGACAAACTTACAGGTGGAAACGGTCTCTAAATTGGTATTTAAAAATGGCTATTTTAAATTTTTGTTTGCTGCTTTGTTTAAAATTAGTGCACACTGACCAGTTAATTATTAATAACAAATCTAATTAAACAACGCAGTAAACAGATGGTGGCAGCTACGGTGTGATTAAAAACCAGAAGAAAAAAAAGATAAACAAATTTCAAATAATTTTTTATCTAACATTTTTTACTTTCTCTTGCCTTTATGAAATGTAGTATAAAGTATTGTTTTCGTCTAAAATTTTCGATGTCGAAATTTTAGTGGAAATACACGTTTTCAGGTCCACTGAGTAAGAAAATCATGTTTTTGGAAATTGGTCTGTGTCTGTGACCATGATAGCTCTAAAACCAAAAGTCCTAGAATAACAAAATTTTATATTCATCCTCGTATGTGACTGCAATAATTTCACTAAAATCCTATAACCGGAAGTGCTACTTTACTCTCGTCATTTTTTGGTTTTTCGCGATTTTCTCGAAATCGGCTATAACGATTTTTTTAAAATTTATTGTATTTCTTAGAAATTCAATGATCTTTCAGATAATAGAGACGGTTTCTCAAACAACTAGCCGTAAAACGAGTAACCAGAAGTACTCTTACCATTAACTGTAAATAACATAACTATGAAACTGAAAGTCTTAGATAAATGAAAATTTATATTTAGTGTCCTAAGTACCTTTGTATTCCAAATTAAGAATTTGGTTAAAATCCAAAAACCGGAAGTACAACTTTATTTGTTATTTTTTTAAACTTAATGCATTTTTTAGCCATTTAAAGACCTTTCATATAGTTTAAGTTATTTCTCAGTCATATTTCCGTAAATTGAGTAGCCGGAAGTACCTTCACCGCTAACTCTAAATAAAATAACTACGAAACTAAAAGTTCTAGTTGAATGAAAATTTATATTTATGGTCACAACTGCCTTTGTATACCAAATCAAGAATTTGGTTAAAATCTAATTACCGGAAGTTCCACTTTATTTCTGTCATTTTTAGATATTTTCTGAATTTTCGTTTTTCGCAATTTTCTTGAAATCAGCTGTAACGATTTTTTTAAAACTTAGTATATTTCTTAGCTATTTCATTCCGTTTTATATGAAATAAGCAGTTTCTCTAATAAATTTTCAAAAATTGAGTAACCGGAGGTACTTAAAGTATTAATTGTGAACAATATATCTCAAAAAATAAACATCATATAAAAATAACATTGTATAATTAAATCTTTTATTATCCGCACATGAGACGTCAAGAATTTAGTTAAAATTGAAAGACCGGAAGTGCCACTTTATTCTTGGGATTTTTAAGTTTATTTTGCGTTGTTCTCAAAAACAGTTAATATTTTTTTAAATGTTCTAGGGTTATTATACTTTCAATGTCCTTTTACGTGAACTTAGCGGTTTTTCTATAGAAATGCGTTGAAACAAGTTATTGGAGAAATTTTCCGGAGTTAAGCAGCCTTTCGCGTGTCCAGTAACTTGGATGGATGACCGTTATAATTATCGTTTCCAAACTAAACATAACTAATAATTCAATCATTTGTGGACACTATTTGCATATCTATGTGCGTAAGAGAAAGTCGTGTGTTGTCTCACACCAGATTTTTTAAATTTTAATTAATTAAAAATGAGCAATTACTAGGGTAAACGTTTAGTTACTTTGCACAAAGCGAGGTATAGATGTAGAGGAAGACGAAGACGCGAAAATTTTAATAATAATGCTCGAGGAACAAGATAAACACGAAATCGCAAAAGTCGAATGCGATCGTCAAAACGAAAAAGACCAACGTGATCATGAATTTAGGTTACCTCAATTAAATAGTGTAAATATATGTTATAATAATGGAATAATTATCTTAGAACTATTTACATTAACAATTATGGTCACGGTTAAATAAAAAGCTACTAATTGTATTCGGTAATGCAAACTTCAATAAGCATATATTACAACGACGGATAATAATAACCATGTCATAAATAAATTTGGTATTAATTTCAATTATTGTCGGATGACATGGACCATATTATCTATGATTGGTATTCAAATACACGGCTAGTCTCGTACTGAGATGCTGTTCCACCTACAATAAGTTTAAGAGATTAAGGCATCTTGATGCTGTCGGTGGCGGTAAATGGTTTTATAGTGCTCCGTCTTTCTGTGATGTAAGCAACACACAAATCAGACGGCTATAGACGCTCTCGCCGAGGGCGTCCTGTTACCCTGGCAACAGAACATCATCAACGAGTGTAGCGGTTTCTACGGCGGATTCGGCCCTCGAAATGCACTCCCAAGTCTTCAATAAATGCTATAAAATAAAGTTTGAAACACATAAAATATCCACACCACGCTACGAAAGCGTAGTTAATGTTTTTGCTTCAAAAGTTGAAATCAAAGTGTTTTAACTCTCCATAATTGCTTTATTTATATGAATTCTTAAAGACTTTTTCTTTGTTTTGCCAATGTAGATCTCGTTTCTTTTCTTTGTTTCACGTTGTGATAACATCCATATTTGAAATCGCTGAATGTTGAGTAATAGGGGAGAGGCGTACAAAATAGCATGGTTGACAAAATGATATACTTTATTAAAATTCCAAATCAAATAATCGCAATAAATGACTATTTGAAAGTTCTGTGATGTAAAGTTGGTAAAAGTAAATCTTTAACAGTGACAGCTATCTATGCGCATTATAACAGAAAATATAGCACAAGATAGTTTGGTTAGAAAACTTTTTTTGGCAATATTTGTAATTTACTGAAGTGTGCAGACAATAGGTTAGTGTTTCTTTATTTAATGGCTCCTGTATGAAATTGGGCATGTTAAGGATGCATAAAGGTATATTGCCAAATGGGATTGGTATTTTTTGCATTTAAAAGCAATAAATGCTCAGGAAGTAGGTGTATATAAAATGACATACTATATATATCATTTTAAACACATCTACCATAAATGTATGACTAATTTTTGTACTCTTATGTAATAGGTTTTATAAGCTTGTTTTAAATTTATGAAAATTATATTAGAAACAGCATGCAATAAAGTTAATATCATGTTATACAGCAATGCTCTTATAATATATGTTTACTTAGGCTTACCATGTTTACAAAATTATTTAATATCTAAACAAATAATACCGGCCTGTAATTTATTTCGTGTACAAAGATTTTCTGTCATGGACAAAAACGCCCATTCATAATAGTTTCTTTTTATGTTGCTTATGAACTATCATTAAAAGAAAAGTTTTCAGTGGGTTGATAAAAAAAAAGTTATATGATAACGTATTCTGTTTTCTAGTAAAATTGTTATCTGTTAGATTTACAGTGATAATTTTTAATGTAAATTGCTAATTTGACGTAACAGTTTTACTAAACGTGAAATATGCAGACATGCTTTAGATTTTGTTACTTACTGGGAATATTTTTTTTAATGATCGCTTGTTATTTAATCCTATTTGCCAAGAAGCTTTTCTTACTTTAGAAATGGCACCACGATATAAAAGGAAAATAGAACATTAAATCTGGAATGTAAAAGCAATGTGCGAAGCCATTAAGGCTGTAGAAAATAAGCAAATGGGTTGGTTGAAAGCATTTAAAGCAAGTAACTTTAAGGTGAAGAGCTCAGAATGAAAATATTCACATCAAGGGTACTAAGAAAGGTTTGTGTCACTTTCAATAAACATTTGATGATAATTTAGAAGGACATCTGGTAGCCCATAGATAGCTATCTCTTTGGACTTACATGTAATGAACTCACGCAATTAGTATTTGAATTTGTGAAAGCAAACCAGATAAATAATCAAATTGTGAACTCAGGCATAGCATGAAGGGAGTGGCTTAGGGGTTTTAGAAAGAAACACCCAGAAATATCTTTAAGAAGTTAAATCTGCTATAATAGCAGCCACTTTTAACCAACATACAGTTAACAATTTTTTTCTGTTTTGTAAGAAACAATCGATAGAGAAAAAATTGAACCACACAGATGAAAGTGGTTTGACATCTGTCCAATGACCTAATGTTCTTTCGTCAACTGGCAAGAAACAAGTAGGTTGCATTACCAGTGCAGAAAGGGGACAATACATCACAAATGTTTGCTATATGTCCACAGTAGGAAATTTTATTCCTTCTGCTAATATTTGCTCAAAAGAATTGGAAGGCAGAAATTCTGGATGGAGCACCCACATGAAGTTTATGCTTGGTACAGCAATCCAGCTGGATGACCAGGGAAACAATTTTAAGTTGGTTAAAGCACTTCTCAAAAGCTGTGCTCCTTAACTGTGAAAATAAGGTGTTGCTTTTAGTTGATGGCCACATTAGCCTTGAGATGATTCAGCATACAAAGGATCATGGTATTATTTTGATGTTTCCCCCCAAACTGCACATCAACTACAGCCATTCGAGTAAACTTTTTGGGACCCTTGAAGAATTATTACAATTTTGACTTAGAAATCATCCAGGCCATGTAGTGACACAATATCAAATTGCGGGACTTTTACTGCAGCCTATGGAAAAGCGGCAACTGTTAAAAATGCACTTCATGGATTTTTAGCTGCAGGCATATGTCCCTTTAACCCATATATCTTTTTGGATAATGCATTTGCTCCTGCAAAAACTACAAATATTCCTCTTCCACATGATTCAACAAAATTTCTATCCATCAAACCAGAATCAATACCAGGTCCATTTAACTCTTTATCAAGTGCATATGTTAGTTTAAATCAAATTTCACCATTTCCAAGTACTACAAAAACACAAAGAAAGAAACAAAACTCCTTCATGTCCTGATCACAAGCTCATTTATCAAAGAACCTAAAGAAAAGGAAATTGACAGAAATGCAAAGAAGTAGCACAGTTAAAAGGGAATTGATTGAAGAAATTGTCCAAGAAGAACAAGGAGACCTTCAAATTGAAGACACTGATGATTCAGCATGAATATTTTGTAATGAACTATTTTTATGGTCTAAAACGAGAGAAAAGTGCACTCAGTGTCAGCAATGCCATCAATGGGCACAATGTGAATGTGTAGGTGTACGTTTTAAGATTAAGTTATATATTTGTAACATATATCGTTAATAAAGTATATTTTTCAGATGTTGTACCTACAAAATGTGTAGTTTTGAATACCCCAGCTGACAAAATGGCATATTTGAAGCTTTTTAAAATAAATCCTGAATCTTCATCAAAACTAGTTGCAAGCATCAAGTATCTTTCACTACTTTTGTAAAACATTTTAAATTTTGTGAAAACTTTTCATGAAGATTCATCCATACATTACCCTAGAATTAAATGTCAACTAAAAAGTATGTCATATTGTATGCCTCCGCCTATTGCTTGTAGTAAAAGGTTAATATTCATTATTGTTTGAAATTACCTAATATTATGCAATATTACTTAATATATAACAATACCTTTATTCATTTAATTACAGGATTCATCGTTCATCTAATTATTAATTAGGTGAGCTACTGAATATATGAGCATTCATATTTACTATTCATATAATAATTAATTTAATTATTAACACCCCAAGCACTTTCCGTATCTAAAAATTCTTATACTGTCTTTTAGTATTACTTAAATTAATAACAAAACTGCATGAAACTGGTGGTGTTTTCAATCACATTCTTTTTGTTATACGGCTACCTTTACAGTATATATAAAAATAGCTGATTGGTTCCATGTCTCTAAAATCTGTAAAAAATAGGTAAAAATGAAAGGATTATAATTAAAAAGAATGATTTTAGTTGCTAAAAAAATGGATTAAAGGATAAAAAAATTTAAGTTATTTTTTCGTAAACCGTGTTAAATCAAAACTGTGTAAAAACAGAATTTGTAGTTATTTTTATCTGAAAGATTACATTGTACAGGGTCTAACAAAAGTTTGGAATAAATTCAATAAATCTGTAATAGTTGTTTTAGTTTGTTAGTTTGTTTTTTCTTGAGAAGCTTAGACACGTAGATTTTTGATTTTAATTGTACATTTTATACATATATAAAGCGTTTATACAGGGTGTCTCATATTCAGATAATGACTTCATCAATAGTTTATTAAATTGAAATCTATAAATTTGTTTAGCTTAGTAAGTAGTGCCACAATTTAAATTGGATTTAAGGCCTAGGAAGTCTTTTGATTACATTTTCAAGGCGAAGTTGGCATCAACTAGTAGAGCAGGAGGGGTGGATTCTCAATTAACTAGAGATTTTGCGGCAATTGTCTGGAAAATTTAGAAGATGTATAACATCGCAAATCAGTAAATATGGGGCCACTAGCTTTATTTTGGAGATTAGCTATCTTAGCCTAAAAAGCTAGAAATGGTAAGACAGCGATGGATAATTCTACTATAAAATTGCTATAGTCACAAACCAGAAAGTATTACTTAATCGTTGAATCGTACAAGGTTAGCTGTCGCAGTTACCTAAACATTGAATAAAATATTTTCTAGAGACCGCTAACACAATTTGCTTACCTTAAAAATTCCTGAAATTAAAATAAAATTCTTATGCCAGTCAAAGTATATGCTAACAAATGGAAATCAAATAAAATATGGTGTTTAACAATAACAATAATGAATTGAAAACATTAATGTGTTACAAAAATAGTGCAAGCTACATCACATTTAATTCAACCAATCAATATTTTAATTATAGAATAATTCATTAACCAAACAATAATTACGAAGAGGCCCATGCTTGCAAAATAATTACAAATTAAAGGACTACCAATTAATGTTACTTAAATATTAACAAATAAATCTCTTTACAAAAATTACAATTGATAGTCAAAATGTACAATCTCTCGAACTTTGGTCAAGTTACTGGTCACTTCAATTAATTATCAAAATTAATTGGTTTATTTAATAATATAACAAAGGAAACCTTCCGTCCCAGGTAATCGACCTCATCTCAGATCTCCATATTTATCGAAACTCCTGCATTGAACAATACAGGAAAATGTGCTTTTAATGGTTCATATACCAAGACTGTATAAACGGAAACTTTGATTTTCCAACTCCTAGGGAATAACAAATCTACAAAATAGAACACTACACACAACTATGAAGCATCTTATTACACAATGAACAAAAGTTTTGTTACTTTTTAAACTTTAAACAATCGACATGTTTACTGCTCTATAGTTTCTGAATGAATCTCTTGTATTCTGAAAAAGGATGTTGCCGTTAGCATCTTCTTAAACCAATTTGACCAATCACAACTTGAGTTTAAAAATGAAACTCACAGTAAAGATATCCCATATATTATTGAAGTCTAAACGTTTTTCCTGGCAACAAGATGATCTCATTCTTGAAAAATGTTAGTTGGAACTGTTAAAACTTGCATCACCTTTTAAAAAACTACATAGTAAATTATATGTAAATTTTATATGGAATGATTTCTTTAGCTAAAATAATTTAAAATACTTTATCTCATTTACAATAATTCCTAACATAACTAAAGAAACTGTTAATAACAAGATTCATTAAATAAATAACTGGAATAAGATTTTCTTATTATTATAGAATAACACAAAGAATTCATTTATCTTAAATTTAAATTTATTAAACCATGATTTTCAAAGCTAACTGGATTATGAAAATTATGATGCGTTAAAAATCCCATACAAAATGTGTTCAAAAAGTTGATGCATTACAAGTAACTTTAATGCTTATTTACTAAATTTAATGTACTTGATATAGAATGTGGTGAATTAAAAAGGTGTTTGATAGTAGCCTAAAAACCATTCTAGTACTTCAATGTTCTACAAGTCTATTTTTCAGTTCCTAAAAAATGACTAAAACTTGTATATGGTATTTGAATGTTGCAAACAGCCTTAAGAAAAAAAACAATAAATTAAAAGACTTTTTATTGGACATTTTACATAAAATATAGAATTTCAATGTCATCATTAATACACAAATTAGTAATACGGATAAAATTATTTCGACAGGTTATAAAGTCTTTTAATTTAAGTTTTCATTGCATACATTGTCTCAATTTCGAATTAAAACAGATATTTTGTTTATTTATAAATACTAAATACACAACAAAGTATACAAGCATGAAATTCACCAATGACACTCTACAAAACGTAATTGAACTTTCCAACAAATGAATCTAAATACATCACAGATGACATTGTTAGCACTTAATTCTTTTTGTGTAATTGCTTTTAAACAGGATAGATATCTGTCATTAAAAGTTAGCCTGGAAACTGTCAAGCAACTACTATGAAAATTTTAACTATAAAGTGACAATGTCTCCTTCAATAGTTTGTAATATTGCATGGATTATTAAGAAGCTGCTACTATGCATATGTGTACCTTAATTATCTATTAGTCACTGTGAAGTACCTTGGATTCAGATTATAGGTGTAGTTAACCCTCACATAGATGTACATCAGTATTCTGTGCCACATTTTTCATTTGATTCATAATACTGCTTACCTCAATTAGCACCCAAGTGTGATATTGTAATACCTACTTAAAGTTTATGCTTAAAGTGCTTTTGTGTCTTTTGCCCTTTATCATAAATCAATCTTTGTGGGATTGGAATGCATGTACAATGGAAGTAACAGACACTTAATTTGCATATTTGAATTTGCGATATCAATAAATATCTGCCTATAGATATGTATAATTAAATCATAATCATATTCAAACTATTATAGATTCATTATTACTATGTAATTTAGCATTTACTTCAATAAATATTTTCTATATTGCTTTTGAATGATTATGGTGTCTATTTATAATTTCCATAAAATAATGTTCGCAATTAATCAATGTAATGTAAAAATATTTCATAATACTTATTTAGAAAAACCAGAAACATAAATACAAAAAACAATGCAAAAATGTAAGCTATACCAAGTACTATTGAAGATGTACTTACTCAATGGTTAAACAATATTTTCAATGCCCACATTAAATACGATATGTAATACATTTTTTGGCTTGTACTTTTTTGTGTATTCCTGAATTATCCACTAAAACTTTATACACTATTATTGTATATAATTTTTTGATAAACAAATAAAACAGGGTTCCCCTTTCCAGGGCACAAAATTCCCTGACTTTCCAGGTTTTCCTTAACTCTTAACATTTATTGCGGGTACTCTTTTGAGGTTATTAATACTAATCAATGGTCCCTTTCCAGAGACTTGTTATGAAAGGAGGTCGGTACCTCACAAAAGTGAATCCAGCTCCTCGGGGAAACTGAAGGGTCCCTGCCATTCATCCTTCTCATTGACCAATATTGGACTATAAGAGAGTCTATATAAGCCAGCTAAGGAAACTTATAAAAACTCTAATCTAAAATGGGTACCTCAGGGTCAATCCAAAGCGCCGCAACACCAACAAGGCTAGATTTGGTTTGCCATACTAGCAACCTGGCAAAAGGCGATGAGAAAAGTCACTTGTAGAACATAAATATTACAAATACCATATCTGATTAAATTAAATATGAACAGGCGATAATGCGGATTTTTGTCTTGGCCTTCCCCGCAAGTTGTTTGAATAACAAGTGGGGTGTTTGCCAATAATATCGATATGATATGGCTAGCTGAATAAGTATGTGGATTTGTTAGGAAAGTTGGACAGGTTCAATGCCACGATAAATTGTATGTACCAGTAAGTATCTCTAACATTTATTAAAAAAATTGTACTTATCTTGTTTGATTTCAGCTTCCTTCCCTGGTTAGTCTCTGTTACTAACTTATCGGAATAGTAAAATTTAGATTACATGACCTCATCTCAAAGTTCCATATGAACTTTCTAGTGCAAGCCAGCAATGGCACCTATTGGGTCGTGACAGCACATACCAATTTCGTTTTATTTTATTTTAGTAATAATGCTCATTTATACTCAAATGTTGTTAGCCCAAAACCCTATTTGATTTACTGTATTTTCATTTTATGACTAATAATTAATAAATAGATAAAAATTACCTGTATCCATGTTTTGTTTAACCGTTTTATTCCTTTCAATAATTTTTTTGAAAATCAGTAGATAACCAATGAATAATTCATTTGTTTATTTCTGAGAAGTGGAAAACAAATTCATGAAACATTATTTAGGTATAAACTGAAAATAGATGCACAGTCATTAGTACTGTAGAGAAATAGAAATAATTCCTAACTTATTATCTATGTATAAAAAATAGAACATAATTTTATTTCTTGTATGGCAACAGTGTCTCAAAAATTATGGTTTATTAAGTGTCATAAAATTTAATTGACTCATGTCCGGAAACCCTTAGTCTTACTAAATACAAAACAAATCTAAAATTTTGAAATGTTCCTCATATGTAACTAGAACAGAAAGTTACAATTTGTTTATGAATCATGCTAGATTACAGCATTAATGACTAAATTAATATTTATTGAACCTAAAATTACGTTAAACACTCTAAATTCAAATAAATACCATTTGCAATTATAGTTTATTTTCTTTGATTTCCTTTATACCAGAATAAGTTTGATAATCTGCCGTGATTACACTTATTCTTATAAATGTTTAGACAAATCGCAAAACCTGCAGTATCGTATGCAATGTATTATTGATTATTGGAGGACACTTACTTGTAAGGGATTTTTAAGCTATTGATCTCTTTCTAATTAGACTCTGGGGGCAAGCAATTTTCCCCAGGCCCTGGCATAAGGTTCTGGCTTCGGCAATTCTGATTGTGTTGACTTGTCCTGATAATTCTTCGATGATGCTACACTTCCAAACTTTGGTCAAGGAAAATGTTGTCACCAGTTATGGGTAAAAAATGGAATTACAATGAGTCCTTTTCCCTGTTTAATATCACTGTGCAATTATACTTCTGTTCATATGTAATCCAACGTAATAATTCTCTTATTCGGCTGGAAATAAATTTCACTTCAACACATTTACAAACTGTTTTTAGTTATATTGACTTTTCAAACAAAACAAATGTCACTAACTAAGGATTGGAAAACCCTTGGCGATGTGCACTTTGCTTGCGGCATCCTTTTAGTTTTTTTTTAACGATTACTGGATTACCCTTTTTTGGTAACTTATCACATTAACTACCACACTCACGTACTCGCACTTTTTCAAATTCTTTATTTGTTTACTTTAATAATCTTATTTATTTACTATAGATTTGGTTATTGAAAACAAAATGCCTTTGATTTTTTGGTTTTCATTTATGGAACTTTTCTGTCCCTGCAAAAATGCACATGCCAGTTCAGCATTGCTTTCTTCGAACATGACCTTTTGTGCCATCACCCCATTGGTTTATCATGGTCACATGTTCTGTCACATTTCCCTTTTTATATCGTTATTAAATTTAATATTGAAAAAGAAATTGTTTTTGTACTATCCATTTTGCAATACACGCTAAATAATTTCTTTATCATAACAACTCCATCCCATATTCCAAAAACATTTATTTTTCATTGTCTAAATTTGCCTTTATGAGCATTGTTAATGGATTTTCCCTTATTTATCAAACAATTCAAAATACTGATGGAGATGGATTTAAATTTGCTTGTAAAATATGAATATAACTCCTTTACAAAGCCCTCAGAACATTTAATTTGTGGGTTTCTAAAGAGTTATAATATAGAACACACCTTCGTATTAAAGTTTAATTAACAGAACTACAAATTAATTTAAATTCTGATTAATGCAACTAGTCAATAACTAATGTATTTGAACTTTTTCGAACATTTTAGTCCTTATGCAAAGGGACTATAAGGTTTTCATTATCGTATGTTATTGCATATGTTTACATATTCTAATAAAGTAAAAATTATTTGGTATTTTCTTATAACCGATTTTTTTTCCATAGATCATTGTAGAATTCCATGACCTCTACCAATCTTTGTTAAATTTCCTGACTATTCCTTGACTTTTGGGATGCTTACAAAATTCCCTGACAATTTCAGGTATTTCAGGTTTTTAGGTAAGGGGGAACTCTGTAAAATTTAAATTAGGTGTTTAGTAGATAATAATATTATTTGAGCCAACAATATCAAATTTATTACATGGATATCTAGCTATTACCACTTATTTTTAAGTACCCATGTTTTTATTTCAATCAGGTTGATGTGGTTGAGTTGAAACCATATGACGTGATCAACATAATATCTGCCTGTTATCCACTGGTTTTATAAAAATGGTATGATATACATGCGATGGATTAATTTGTTTAAATATTAGTAAATCTTCTAAATCATCAGATTTAATTGATTCTTCTTTTGAATATGAAGTATTTAGAACACTTTTTATGAGCACTAACATCTACTTTCCAATCTTATATTCTCATTGAAAAGGGTTTTGTCGGTTATACACTGTTTATCATAACACTAATCTTATTTTAATTTTCCACCAATCAACAAACGCCTCATCGATATGATTGAATTTTCAGCAACCAGTGGATAAATTTGTTAATAAAATAAACATTTTGGTAGATTCACCTTAAAACAACTAAATCAAAAACAAATTAGTGGCTCCACCACACATTAACCACAACCAACATATGGAAATAGAAACACCCAGTACTCCTCTAAATAACCAACTAGTTATCTAAATTGGAATCTATTAATTTTAGAATAATTTTTTACTTTCTCTACCTTATATGAAATATAAGTGAAAGAGAAAATATTGGTTTCAATCAAAATGTTCGATGTTGAAATTTTAGTGGAAATACACGTTTTCGGGTCCCCTGAGTACGAAAATCATGTTTTTGAAAATAGGTCTGTGTGTGTGTGCGCCTGTGAACACAATAACTCAAAAATCATAAGTCCTAGAATAACAAAATTTTATATTTGAGTTTCTATGCATTGATGCATGTGATCGCAACAATTTCACTAAAATTGGAAAACCGGAAGTGCCACTTTACTCCACATTTTTTTGGTTTTTTGAGATTTTTTCAAAATCGGCTCTAATGATTTTTTTAAAATTACTATATTTCTTAGATTTTTAATGCACTTTCATATAATCTAGTTGGTTTTTTTTACAAAAGTTTCCGTAAGTTGAGTAACCGGAAATACTTTCGCTGTGAAGTCTAAATAAAATAATTATGAAACTAAAAACCCTAGCTAAATGAAAATCTAATTTGCGGTCATAATTGCCATAATCGCCTTTTTCTGCAAAATCAAAAATTTGGTTAAAATCAAACAACACTTTATTTCTGTCATTTTTAAATATTTTCCGAATTCTTCATTTTCACGATTTTCTTGAAACCGGCTATAACGATTTTTTTTAAGCTTAGTGTATTTCTTAGCTACTTCATTTAGTTTTATATTAACCAAGGAGTTTCTCTAATACATTTTTGAAAATAGAGTAACCAGAAGTAGTTGGAGTATTAGTTGTAACAACGTATCTCAAAAAGTAGTCATTATATAAAATCAAAAACTATATTTGTTTTATATCTTCTGTACACGAGATAGCAAGAATTAGTTAAAATCGAATGACCGGAAGTGCCACTTTATTCTTGCGCTTTTTAAGTTTTTTGCGATTTTCTCGAAAACAATTTTTTTGATACTTGCTACGGATCTTATGTCCTTGACATCCTTTTATATGAACTTAAAGGTTTCCCTGAAAAAATTCGTTAAAGCGAGTTATCAGAGAAAATCTCTTGAGTTAAGCAGGGTTTTACGTGTCCAGTAGCTTGGATGGGTGACCGTTACAATTATCATACTCAAAATAAATGTAAATAATATTTTAATTATTTATGAACATTTGCATATTTGAATATCAATGTACGTAAGAGAAAGTTGAGTGTTGTCTCACACCAGATTTTTTATTTACATTTATCATGTATTGCAACTAATATTTTAAGATAATTAGTTCGTAATAACTTCCATAAGCTAGGTTGTGACCACAAACAAATGAATATGGCTATTTGGGATCAAAACTGATACCAAGAAGAAATAAGCATATTAAGTTATCAATAGAGCTTACTACAGAGTGAATTTTAATGGTTGGCGCTAGTTATTAATTAACTTTTCTAAAAAAAGTATTGTTAATTACTTACAGTTATTAAATCGGTTTTATTCAATAGTATTTTATACACTTAAGCAAAATTATATCATGTAAATGTTTACAAAAAAAATATAAACCTTAACTTATTAATCAATTTCGATTATACTGTTGCAAATAACCACATTCCAATTCATCATCATGCAATTACTTAATAGAAGACTGTAGAATTGTTTTGATAAATTTCAGCTGTAATTTTTCTATTCTACTGTTGTAGTAGTCAGCAAACTGAACTAGTTTCTGTATTTTATAATACAATTTAATGTTTATAACCTGAAAGATAGGCAACACACTATGCATTACATATAAATTTCACCATAAAGTTGCGGTCTGACTGATAAAGTTGAATTGCATTGTGTCATGTAGAGTAAAATTAAAGTAATCATTTGTTTCACATCAATTTCTATTAAGTTGTTTGTTTCTCAACCTGGTTTGAAATTTACATGATACTCGATGACTATGAGTTTGCACATTTGATTTAGTGAAGTTATATTTTATAAATTAGTTGCTTTTTCTTATTTTTTTCCATAAATAATATAAAACTGAGGGTTCAACACTATTACTGTTTGAAATTTTTCAAAACAAATAACTTTTAGGTTATAATATTTGCTATTAGTGATAGGTTGTTTCACCCGATGGTACTCGTTTAATGCAACACCACACAACAAGATTCAACTTTATCAGTCAGACCGCAACCTAACCAATAATTAATTATTAAAATTCATTTACATTTTGTTTATACATTTTAATGTTTCTCTAACCAATACTATTCATGCCCTAAAACTTATTACTTACAAATTCACTTTAATAATCACATAATTATTAAAATCCAAACTCTTTTAATTTGATTTCAGCTTCATTTGTTTTTTTATTAGTCCCGTTGAATTAGTTACTCCTGTTAAATATCATTTGTCTGTTGTACCTGTTTTGCTTTTGTTGCAGCTGCAATTATCTCTGAACTGAAAGAAAAGGGTTGTTTAAGTAATTAAATTCCTAATAAAAACTTACCCATTATTTAATTGTTCTGTTACAATCTGCCACTTTGGTTAGTGATAGCAGCTGTCTATTATTGATAAATTTAGTTAAATTCCAGCCTTAAAACAGAATACATTGATTTGTTATACCTTTATCAGTGCTCAATCTTGTACTATCATTGATCTTGTACTATTAATTCAATGACACCCTATAGTAAATTGTTCATCAACGAATCAAGGTGTTATTAATTAGTGATATTTAATCAACTTAAGGTTAGAGCAATTTAATTTGTTCAGCGATCCAAAGTGACATGTTTAAAATTGTTTAAAGCTCACCTAGCTGAATGATTCTCCCAGCGGTTGGAAAGATTATAAAATTATAATGTCATTTGCAATCTCAATGTAATTAAGATTCAATACTACGAGAGTAGCAGTTGTAAAACAGGAAGGGAAGTTAGAACAAATTCATACCCTAACTAGGATATTCTACCTGCTTGTAGATTTCATAACAAATACTAATGATTAAAATATTGTCAATACTGTGTCATTCTAAATAAAAATTAGTGGTCAATAAAATGTTGCACATTAAGTTAACTTTACCAGTTTCTGAATCCAAATGTTTGCCAACACTGTGTTGGTGTGAATAAAACATTAATTAAATTTGTCAGAATATCAACCAATACTTACATTTTGTTATTCGCGCGGATATAAATCAATTTTTGAACAATCAATGTGAAATTTCTTTAAGCTGCTTATACCATCAAACATCAGCATCAATACATAAACCAAACGTGATAAAACAAAACTACCTTCAACCATCTTTAAAAAAAGAAGCACTCTACATAGCAATTTACTACACATGGTTGCACCATCTAATCTTTGAACTGCAAGTGCTATTCAGATTATTTTTGTAACACTATCTCTTAATTTTTTTAAAATAGAAAATTGTTTTTGAAACAGATGGGGGTTAAATTCTTTATTATTTTGAATACTAGTTCATTTTACTGTAAATCCGTAGTAATTTAACACCCAACTATTGCCTGTTTTTATATAAGAAAATCAATTTATTGTTAACAAGTGACCATTCATTTTAGTTTTTTTTTTAATATTATTCATTAAGGAATTGCTGCTTGGCAAGACTTAATGTTTTAAATTAGATAATTTAAACCTAATAGTACTAACCCTTAGTGCATTTAAAAATTATTTTATTATTTGATGTCATTGAATTTTATTTTTTCTTTGATCAAATACACAATATTCTCTACCACAGGTCTATTAATTTCATTAAAACTTATAATTTATCAAAACTTTTCATTATATTTTATGCGAAGGTGGCACTTTCCACATATACTATTAATTTCATAAAAATAAAATTGATCTCATTATTCTCAAGATAGTTACTGTTGCAATCATTAGTAATTGTATGCCTACAGGTATGGGTAAGAGTTCACACATTTTAACTTTACAGACATTTAGGTGTTCTTCGAACAACCCAAGATCTGTCATATCTATCAAACAGGCCTAGCCGAGGCGTTGTTGGAAGATAAGAGCTGCAGACCCCCTTGAAATTACAACACTACATTTAGAAATTCCTATTTATAGAACAAAAATTTGCTTCATTAAAATTATGAGGATTATTTGTTGCCCAAGTTCCATAAATGGAACCACAATTCATCAGTAAAAAATGTCAAGCCAAATAACTCATTATGTAAATTATAATTAAACCATTTGCAATAATTTATTTTTTGTGTACTTCTCAACCGTTTACATTGTATGGATGGATTTGCAAAACCTTCAATGTCTTACAGGAAGTTGTGTAAGATAACTACAAAACACAATATGTTAATTACATTTAACACAAAATTTCATTTTAATATTAGGACCTGTTTCTGCAAATAATTTCTTTAAAATTTATGTGCGCTTTGTTCAATGTTTTTCTTCAAAACGGTGTATTAATCTGACTTCGTTTTTGAAAAATACCTTATTTGAATAAACCCATATTCTAGTCTGGATTAAGGTTCCACTATGAAAATAGGCCATAAGAATAAGAGCATCTTGTTAAGTTATAAACACCATCATTAATAAAACCTGCATCTTAAAACATAATTTATTTATGTAGTATTCCTGTTTGCTTTAAATAACTTACCAAAAAGTATTACAAAATACAATAGAGTTTGTGAAAGAATTGTATTTATGTATAAAGTTAAGATCTAATGTAAAAATGTAACAAAAATAATTAAGTACATACACACGCCTATGATAAAATGATAACAAACTTGTCTAGTGACACCTGCATAAACTTTACATTGATATTGTTACTAGACCTGTTTAAATATTTCCTGCTAAAATCCCAAACATTAAAAATCACTCTGTATTTCTTAGTACAATATTTAAGAAGACAAATATTGTATATTGAATGGGTATAAAATTTACTATATATTATCACAAACAGGTTAAAATGGAGTCGCTGGAATTTAAAATTTTTCTCTCTTCCAAATTACATCTGAAAAGCAGGCATTTTTGCTTATGTGTATATATTATTAAATTAAATTGAGAAAGTAAAATTTTACAAATTTTTTGTAGTTCTTGTTTTAATCCTATTATAGGATATTGTTAAAGTTATAAAAAAAAGCTCTCTAAACAATTTAACACGTTAACCGCCATATGATGCGCCGGTCGTTGTATACTTATTTGTATTTACAAGCAGTGCGCCGGCCTTCTTATAATGAATCAATGTTTCCAAGTGCTTAGTTAATGCTGGCGTGTATATAATGTAGTTAAATAAGACTGTCTGGCCTAGAAAACGTGTCTTTAATTACTATATGCTTTGGCATACAATGCTTTGCTGGCGTACAATGTACAGTATCATCGGAAAAATTATGCACACTTACATAATATTTGAAACTGTTTTTTCTTATATTATACTGTTATACTCAATATTAACATCAATTTTCAAACTCTAAATAAATGATAATTGGTGGTACCAACCTCAATTTAGTTATAATCGTATTTTTAAAAAACCGGATGTGTCATAATTTTTATAAATTTCTATAACTTGCATAAACAAAAGACAAATAAGTGAATAAGTTTATGATAAAAGCAGCGTCCATACTCATACATAGGCAATTTATTATGTAAATATGTACCACTTTCTTCCAAACTATGTACTCCAAAATTTCAAAAATTATCGCTTTCCTACATATTTTCTATAAATATTTGTAGGTACATCATTTTTATTTATGAAATATATCTCATATTAGCAATTACTTTGTTAAATAAATTGATTTTAACAAAAACATAGGATTAAGTTCTTTTAGTTTTTGATTACCATTTTGGTGTAATTATATATTTGGCAGGTTTTTAAAGAAATATTTTATTAAAACTAAGAGATAGTCACCAAAAGTCCTCAAACCTTACAAAAATGCATTGTGTATAACATGAATGTTACATGTACCTATATCAATAAGTGGTTTGCACCTAATAGATTTAATGTCTTCATTCATTAATCTAAAGACC
>JAHWXV010604626.1:0-15663 GCA_024586415.1 Phrixothrix hirtus | reverse complement strand
ATATATATATATATATATATATATATATATATATATATATATATATATATATATGTTGTATTTTAGGTTTACGCGGGTATTACATGTTGAATTGGTTTTCTGGGTATTCTCTCGCGTAAGTCTTTGTTGGTTCAAAAAAGAAAGTTGGTGATGGCGTTTCGCCAGATTCACTTTTGCCATTTTCAATTCTTCGCTTTAGTTCTCGATCTAGTTATTGGTATAGAACCGACGGACGTTCTTCGTGCGGCTCCGCGTCATTGGTCCAGTAGTTATGCACGGCGAATTTTGCGTACTTTCTCTTTTTGCGCTTTCACCTTCTGTTTCTATTTTTGCGAGGTTTTAGTAATGGTTTCCCCGCTGTTGGCAATTTTTGGGTGTCATCACGTGTATTAAGATTGTTTGGTCGTTTTTCTACTTCGATCGCCTCTATTATTATTCTTCTGTTATATTGTTCGACGTTTGCTATTGTTTTAGTATTGTCAAAGTCAATCGAATGCGATGTTGTATTTACATTTTGCGCTAGTGATCAAGTTTTCTCATTCTTGTTTGCGCTATTTTTATGTTCATCTCGTCTCATACTGATCTTTCTATCAGTCAGTCCTATGCGTGATCGTTCACAGTCACGACATGGGATTTTGTAAACTCTTTGTTTCTCCAATTGTATTTTAGTTTTTGAATTTCTCATGGTTTTAGAGATTTTTCTGCCAGTTTTAAAAATCGTTTTTATATTATATTTGTTTAAGGTTCTGCTTATTCTATTCGTAGTCCCCTTTACATAAGGCTGGTAAGCTTTAGCAATTGGCTTTTCATTTTCTTTATACGTAGATGTGTTTGGTTTTTCATTTAGAGGCTTTTGATGTGGTTTTTTGTAAATCCATTTTGGTATAGTGCCATTCTAAGTGCAATAAGTTCGTCATTTAAGTGTTCTGTGTCAGCGGGTCTTTAATATCTGGTCACTAGTGTTTTCACTATGGCATGCAGCTGTGCTGGATGGTGGTGTAATTGAGCGTTCAAATATCTATTGGTATGAGAACTTTTCTATATACCGTTTGGGCAGTGGTTCCGTTTTTCTTTTTGTTATAAGTACTTCTGGGACTGGGAGCCGATTACTCTCTTCTACTTCCATGCCGAAACGTCGTCATCAAGGTTCTTTTCAGAACCAACAAAGACTTACGCGAGAGAATACCCAGAAAACCAATTCAGCATATATATATATATATATATATATATATATATATATAATAAACGAATTCTAAGTTGAATGCAAAAGGTTGCTCTTCGCACTTGATTGATTAAGGGTGGGGTTAGAGTTCGGGATAAAAGGTAAACTAAAATTAAAATAATTTTTGATTAAATTACAGTTGCTGCTACAAGCAATGGGAATGAATGCGAACATAATCTACAATTCTGATATAATTAATAACGACGCGACGTTTAAAAATGTCGGTAGATTCTTCAAAACTCATGATTTTCATATCAGAATTAATAAAAATAGTTTTGTGCTTATGTCTACAATAAATTTTTTATTGTAAATACATTGCTAATATTTTCCTTATAAAAATTCTTGAATTATCTTGAGCACCGAGACCTTCGTAACTGCGAAGCGATATTAAGAAATATATTAATTTCTGGTAAGTTTTACTTCATATTTTCGCTCATGATTACGTCGTTTGTTGTTTTTGATTGTCAGTACTATTGTTATTTCTTGTTGTATTTGCCATTTTTGTTATTCTTTGTTGTATTTTTGATGTGCTTGTAATGTCTGCATTAGTATTTACTATTTACTTATATATTACTTATCTATTTACTTTAGTTTATCCTGTTACTCTTATTGTGCGCGATGTCTAAGTTGGAAGTTGAAAGGTATTGTATTATCAGACACAAGGAATTGTTTACGCTGGTACAAATAGATACTTATCCGATAAATGAAGTAACAGTGGCAATTAAAAATCAACAAAAATTGAAATAAAGTCATAAAAGTTTTGAACAACCCAAGAAAACATATTCACAAATCTGTAATTCACTTGGATGTTGTTAGTAATTACTGTTAGTGACTATACTCTGCAACAAGTGTAGAATAAGGCATTATCCGCGCAAGTAGAAGTTTATCGCATGAGCCGTTGGCGAGCGTAACTAATTCACGCGCGCCTAATATGTAATTCCAAACGGTGCAAATCATTCTTTTTATAATTTCGTAAATTAATAATTATTATATTATTTATTAGAGTTGTCATTAATTTACAAATAGAAGAGTATTTTAATAAACATTTTGTAATAGCGTTAGACGTCATTACTTGTTTTTACGTCATATCTAGTGCGAGAATATTTCTGTACAGTATTTTAGAGTAGTACGATTCCGTACTTGAAAACTCAATAAGAATACTCATATTATATAGTAGGAGTAGAAAAAATAATTTATAATTTTCATAGAACCGAAAACGAATGCGTAGCTGTAAAAAATCTAGTACATAAGGTAAAAAACAATATATCACATTGTGTGAGAGAAATTAGATATAAAATCCATGAGAATTGACCATTTAAAAGCCGGTCCTTTCACCTGATTTTAAATATATCTGCTTTTTAACTTCAATGGTTACCATTGTACTATCAATGGTTGCCATAGGGAATAACAGGAGGATAAATTTAAAACGAAGTAACAAGACCAGCCCTAAGGCAATTAAAATCATATAAGGAACATAATGGACAAGCTAACTATGAGTACTAAATTTATATTTTATATAAAAGCACATAGATTATCTAATATTCCAACGCATTTGCTGTTTTAAAAATTTCTAGAAGGCAATGATTAGTTATGATAATTAATGAAGAGGTAAACGTTGGCGTTGAGAAAAATGATCCATTTATATTTAAATGTAATGCTGAATGGGATGATGTCATGATGTCATAAACTTTTGACAGTATGAAAAACAATTAAAGGAAATCTCATATAAAATATACCAAAAAATTTAACTTTAGAGGTAGATAACGCACCTGGTAACAGGTAACAACACCGTTTTACGACTACACCCCTCCCAACCGGACTTAAGCACAAGTCGTTCAGCCCATCGGTATATTATTTGTGTTGTCTAAAATTTTGGAAATCATCATTAATTCACAACTTCGTGAACATCTTATACAGAATAGTATAATTTGAATTTAAATCAGACTTTAAACGTGGATATAGCTGTATCACTGCTCTTCTTCAGATGGTCTGCTTGTCAACCGTGATATGAAAAAAGTCAAAATACCAGTTTTACCTGATTTCAGCAAGAACTTTAATACAATTAATCATACCATACTACTAGCCATTCTGAATTCTAGTAGTTTTTCTGAAAATGCTGTAAAATTATTTGACAGTTATTTAGGTAGTGGAATGCATTTTGTGAAGTTCTCTAGTGGTGAGTGAGGGTGCAGAGCTGTTGTAACCGGAGTTTCCCAAGGCTTAATACTTGATCCCATGCTGTTCGTAATATACACCTCTACATTCTTTGAAGTTATTAAATGCTGTAATATGCATATGCACGCTGATGACATACAACTATATCACTACCTTGCAGTGGATGAGTACAAACAGAGAGTTGCACACATTAACTAAAACTAACACAATATCTATGTATGATCTGAAGAAAATTCGTTGCACCCTCAAAGTAGGCCGTATTTTTGTTCTTAAATAAAAAAAAACGTATTAATAGTTTTAAACGTAACATTAAAATTGTAATTAATTGAACACAGGTGCCTATTTCTGAAGAGGTACAAAATTTAGGACTTATACTTAATAACAGTTTCCGTTACGAACCTCAAATTTGTAATTACATTAGGCGTGCCTATGATAGAATCAAAACTATCTACCTCATCATCATATTCTAACCCCCAAGGTAAAGTTAATGCTGTGTGATACTTTAATACTATCTCACTTAACTTGCTGCTCACAAATCTATAATTTTTCGATTAGACGTGATACACTACATCGAATTTAGAGAGTGTAAAATTCCTGTCTGAGGATGGTACATAGTATAAGAAAATTTGACCAAGTATCTTTTAAATTAGTTGACTCACACAGTTTGAATATCATAAACTCCACCCTATTTATATCACAAAATTTGCTTTAGGGAGGATATGCATAATATATCATTGTGGTTCAGACAAATAGCAACCCACCATCTCATCGAACAGCCTTTCATATCATAGTTCCAAAATATATGATGAAATTGTACCTGATACTTTCAAAACACATCCTCCTCATATATTTAAAAGATTACCGAGGAAACTATTATTCCAGCAACAAAATACATGACCATTGAATTTTTTGTGAGATACTCAGATACTGTAGTGCTTCCTTTTGCTAGAATGTGTAATATTTTTGTTTTACTTACGTGCTTATTACCTCTTCTAGCTTTATTAGTTATTAATAGTTATTAATATTAGTTAGATTAGGCATATGTTTCTTTTTAATGTAGCCCTTTTTCAAGGAGCGATGGAAGAACAAGCTAAGCTTAAATTGCCTGCTTGTGATGCTGTATATTTAGGTATTATAGTGCAATTATGTTCTTATTCTTTTAGTTAACAGAATAAACTATTATTATTATTACTATTATTGCTATTGTTATTATTATTATTATTGGGGGAAATTAATAAGAATTATATTACATCAAGGGACATAACATTTAATTTAGAAAATGCAAAACAACTTGAACAGAAAAATTTAATCAACTGGGCAAGAAATGTGAAACAAAATGTTATCGTATGAAAAAAGTGGAACAAACTTGAGACAATGGGTACACCTAGTTAAGTTAACACGCTGAAAATGAAAGTAGCGTTGTGATTTTGATTTTATTCAAAATTAGTTAGTTGATAATGAAGGGTTGCAATTAAATAATGTCCTATTTATAAAATTAATTTTTGGATTAAATGTTTAATTATAATGGACGTTTTTTTTAAATTTGTATGAATATACGTCTACCAAGCTATGGTAGTAATTCTATTAAAAATGAACTTGTTACAAAGCCTATTTAAACTAAATCATCTAAAATATGGCTTGTTTACTGTAATTTACATGTCATTAATTAAACATGATGTGTTTATTAATATTGTTTAAATTAAAATACAGTTCTAAATACAATACCTATAGCTATAAATTATAGTACCATTATTGGATGAACAAATGTCATTTAAAATCAAAAATTAATTGTTGTGCTAACGTTGTAATTTCGCGTGTCGGATACTCTGCTATATACTGTTTCAACTAACATTTTCAGTTTCAGTGTACTATACGCGCGAATAATCACAAATTAAAAATGCATACGATCTCGGGTAAACTATGTTCTTAATTCAAAGTAGGTCTACTGCAAGGTTTATATAGGAAGTTGTCGAGTTCTTTTGACCTGATTTCATTTGAGAATGTTTATCTAATTTATGTTGCGCTTCTGGGTGCTTCGTCTTTTATTATCTCATTTTCGTCTTTAACCACGATGTTTTTTTCGAAATTTACTTCTAAATAATATATCGAAATTCTGTTTATTTGGTCTTAACTGGTATATGCTCCTTGAATAACTATGATTCATTCCTTATTGTTACATTTTTAGCTCAAAGATTTATAATTTTTTCTTTTGGCATATCAAGTTAAACCATTGCAAAACATTAATTATTTTCATTTTATTGTTATTATTTTTTGTCTGGAATAGCGAAAGGATATTTATTTTAACTATAACATTATAACAACTGCTTTCACCAAAATGTTTTAATAATCAGTGATAATGACGTTACTTATTGGCTGTAAAATTTCGCTTGCCGAATTTCCCGTTGAAGCTGCTTTTTCTTCGACTTTCTTATTTTATTCTTATAAGTGGGGATATCTAACGATTTTTTTATATTATTGCCTTAATAAATAATTCTGGATTTGCATTTTTGCAATTTGATATTGTATTAATTTTCAGATAAGATGTCTTATACGTATTTCTAATGTACATTTATTTACATATATTTTCACTTTGAACCTCTCAGTTCTTTTATGTTTGTAGATGTCCCTTTCATTTCCAGTCGTATATTAATATAGCATAACTTATACATTGATTCCCTTAAAAAACGCATCCGCTGGGAAGCGTGAAGGTATTTAAATGAAATTTGGTGTACACACTGTGTCCCAAATTGGGGTGCATGTGTTGCTATCTCGATTAATATTAGAGATAGGGAGTCGGTTGAATGAGCTGTGTTTGAGAGGATTTTATGAAAAATTCGATGGTGCCTTCAAGTTTGATCCAGATTTGACGGTTTTCGAACTAATCCAGAAAAACCAAAATCATGCAGTTTCTAAATTCCCTCCTATCTCGTTAATTTGAATTATGACATCATTTTAACTTGGACATTGTATTGTTCAAGCACTTTTTAATGTTCTTTGCAGCTACACTAAAAAGAAATAAGTACCGTCATTTGTTTTTGAGATACTGACTTTAACTTTTTTGTTCCATGCGGATACAATATTGCTTTTCTACACCATTCGATAATTCTTCTAATTCTTTTTCCAGTGAAGTATAACAACATGCCATTATCTTCTCTCAAAAGTTCAAAAATTAGTTATTTTGTTTTTTCGATAGTAGGCTGAGGACCAGTGAACCCCTGAAAACTTACATAGAAAACAAATACCTAGCACAAATTGAAAACGTAATAAACAAAATTTTAACAACAAGGGAATTACATACAGTTTTCTGTTAACCCAAAATATCTAATATTCCTGTTAAATAGCTCTTTACTTTTGCAGTTACCTTTCTTAACAAATTGAAGATTATGTTCGTACATATTGTATTTTTGTAAATCGCGTCAAATGTAGAAACCTTACCTATCTGTAATTAAATATTTTACTAATACTAGTGTTATATTTCATCTACTGACTTAAATACGCTCATGATTTCTTATAAAATAGTTAAAATTATCTTCGATCGGTTTTAAAATTATTATGATGTGTTTTTTTAGATTAAAGCATTCATATTTTGTGCCTTCACAATCAGCAATTATTATTTAGTAATCTGTTGCCTGTAAGTCAAACGTTGATAATAATTGTTGTAGGTGAATTCTAAAAATTTTGGAAGTAGGTCATTGAAACAGACTTACCTACCAAATGCGTAAAATTCTGATACAGTCCTTTGTATCGTGTGCTTGTAATTATTCCTTCATTGTTTGTGCTGTTTTTCGTTCCTGATTTTGTTGTTCTCTCAATTGTATTGTTATTTATCCTATTTTCGTATCTGCTAAGATTAGTTTTATATAACGGCAAGAAAATTTTCTAATGAAGACATGCTGGAAATCTACTTGCAATTGCATAGAAATGTTTCTGGAGCCTCAAAAATGTATCAGGATAGATTTCCAGGGAGTGATCAACCAAATTCTAAATATTTTAGAACACTTGTGATTAATGTATTACACTTTTGTAGCTTCAAAGAGACTAGGAACCATACGTATAATGTACAAAATCAACAACGGACCAATGCTGTTTTAGAATACACTACCGAAAATTCCACTATATCAGTTTGAAAAACAGCATTTCTAATCCTGTGCCGCGTTGACTCAACTTGAAATTATCATAGACAATTCATTTCACTTTTGATATACAAGGTGTATCAATAGTCTCGATTCATCTTTTGTTTATATATCATTAGATAAAGATATAGTTCAGTTATACACAGGAAAGGGGACTTCGCTCCTGATTTTATAATTTAGGTTAGCACTTCGCCTTATTCAGAGCGATCTTAAATACGTCAGCCCATCTTTTACCGATTTTGTCTTGATTGCACAGTGTTTATCCTCGTAAGTATCGACGAACCACACCTCGTTTCACTGGAGCTTTGCCGTCTGTGGTTAACCACTCGTGATTTTTGTTGCATGCGTTATTGTCAGTTTAGCCTGTGACATCTCTGATATGCTAAAGCTGCTTCTCGAGTATCCAGACACTCAAGATGATGTCTCTAAAGGTGGTCGCACGGGGTAATCGACTTTGACTCTAAATGCTTCTCCAGATTTTTGCATCGTGATGATCTTGTAAAAAAATAAAATGTAACCGTAGCATTATCTCGAACTATACTTGCAGAATTTGTCTAAAGGAAATTCCAACTTCACGCAGGCTCTCAATCCTGCCTCCTTTGAATTGTATTAATTGCAGTATTGTAGGTGTCTGTTAACTTGAGGTATCCGAATGCCTACCAAACACTGACTTAACAAAAGCAAAATAATGAAAAATTCGGTATAGAGGTATTAAACAATGATAAAAAACCATTGGACAACCTGAAAATCTCAATCAGTTTCTATTACAAATGAAATAATTTAATACTGTAAGCGAATTGAAGATCTTAATGATGTTTCATTTAAAACTCTTAACGCATTCAATGAAATGCGTTTGGAGAAATCAATATTTATAATTTACAAATGCAAATTCAAAAACACCAATAGGGGCAGTTGTGGATTCTTGGAAGACGCTAATCGTATTTCTGGTTCAGACATTTTTTTCTTATGGTAATTTAAAATACATTAAATATTGTTCGCCTAATTTTCTTAAACTCTGATGGGTATATGAGTAGCATGGATGAACCCTGTTACACAACTCTTGAAATTTACTCCACGCTATTTCTTGTTAACAAATGACCCCGTTCGTAGTAAAATCTTTGTTCTTAGTTCGAAATACAGTAGGGAACCAATATTTTGCTTGAAGCAGAAATAATCCACTGAAAAACATGGTATAGTTTTGCCCATTTAAATGTTCAATGTAAAGTTTTTGCTATTTTATACATCGCAAAAGAAGCATAAATCAGTAACAATATCGTAGAATCTTAGTAAAAATTCACTCTTTAAAATTCATAACCAGAAAAGTGGTTGATAACCATACTTTTCCATTTACATATATGCTAATTTGACAAAAACCACAATTAACCTCAAAATTTACAGTAAATTTGTGTTTTTTCGCAAAATGCTTAAAGAACGAACACAAAAGATTTTGTTCAATACTTGTGCGTTGTTATAGTTCAAAAATCGATCTTGGGCTTGAAATATTGGGAGACAGCGCATTTGTATCGAAAATCACTATTCTAAAATAGTGTCGGGAGTATTCTTGCTCTAGATAGATACAAACAGAAGTGATATTTAATGGAAGTTTTAGCTACTACAAAATATTTCATAATACAAGGGTAGCACCGATTATTTCTGCAAGCTAATAAAACAAAATGCTGTAGTCAAAAACTAATTTTATTGTTGTTTTTCAAAATATTCGCCTTTAAACTTAATGCATTTAGACATTGGATAAAACCAGTTATTATAGCATAAATTCCACTCTTCTTGAGACACTTCAGATATAAGGTTTTTTAAACTCTACACTGCACCTTCTGTGCATACAAATTGTACACCACACATTTTATCCGTTAGTCTGGGAAATAAAAAGAAATCTGAAGGTGTCAGGACAGAACTATAGGGCTTTCAAAAATTCGTTTGTTTGACGTGCAGTGTGACTTGAAGCATTGTCGTGATGAAGGGCAATCTCCGATATATGACGTCGTAAACGAGACTTATCAATAACATCTGGCAGACATACTGTCGTGTACCATTCTGCGGTAACCATATGTTTATTTTCAAGCACGACTGTTGTGGTAAGTCCTGATTTTCAGAAGAAACTGGCTACCATTTTCTTTCCAACACTTCGAGATTTCTTCACTTTGATTGGATTAGGTTCTGTTGGAAACACCCATTGAACCGACTGCCGCTTTGATTCCGGTTCAAATGCATATATCCAGCTTTCATCAAAAGTAATGATGTTGTAAGTGGCTTTCGACTTACCTCCATCATATTTATTCAGCGTTTTTTTATACCATTCCACTCGGTTTTCTTTTTGTTCCTGTGTTAAATTATGCGGTATCCACCGACAACAGACTTTCCTCACACCCAAATAATTATGTAAAATCCTGTTTATTGCAGTCATGCCAACACCCAAGGAGCCCCTAATAATCGTATACGTGACTCCATTGTCGTCTTGAATCATTCTTCGTACGGCGTCTATGTTTGTTTCAGGCTGAGATTGGCATTTCTTCGCGAAAATCGCCACTAAATGTAACCCTTTGAATTTTAAATTCGTTATACCATTTGTAAACACTCCTATGAGAAGTAGCTTCATCGCCAAATGCAGCACGAGGTCTTGAAAGGCCTTGTTTTGGAGTTAAAGAACTTTCAGAATAATAATAAATCATGGCTGTAAAATTTTCTCTCGTTAAATTCATTTTTGCTGCAAACCACTCGCTTTGAAATAGCTTGCAAAATAACTGTTGAAGTTATCAAAACTAAATTGTTACTGTCAAACTAGAAAACAATAGGTATTTCTTTCATGGCATGTTTGATTCCTTTGATTCAGTAGAAATATTAGTTTTTAGAAATTATCGATGCTACCCTCGTATAGCATTGTATGTTCAAATTAATGATAATTCAAATAAACGGCATGACTATTCGTTTACTAAATTATAAAAAAGATTATTTACATCAAGAAGCTGGTATTTTGATGTAGGAAACTGCGGTGATATTTACATTTATAAAATACATATACCTCATCCTACCTAATTCACAGAGTTGTTTGGAAATTGAATTATCATTGGTTGTCATGACAATTTTATAATAGTTATTAAATCTTTGACAGCTTTTTGAAAACTATATAAGACGTTTTCGCTAATTAAACCGTTTGGCACCGATCCAGTATTCCTTCTCTATCTTTCATTAATAGTTTTTATGATAAACAGAGGTAAAACATTTGTACCGATGTGAAACGATATAATTATCGTAAATGCCTATAGTGTCAATAATGTACAAAAGTATTTTGAGCTCGTTGAAAAAACATAGTCTTCAACTCGTGTGAAATTGCATATTTCACGCGCGTGGATTAGTTACACTCGCCTGCGGCACGCGCGACAAACTTCCACTTGCGCGAGATATGCCTTATTCCTCACTTGTTGCAAAATATACTAATATTGCTGATTTAAATGAGTTGTTGCAAAGTATTTGGTGTAATAAAGGTTAAACAATTTTAAATGGTTTTTATGCAATTATCAACAAAATTGCAATTACTTCAAAGTCTTTTAGAACTAATAAAGCAGCTTGTTTAATAAAGCTTTTATTTGATAAAAGCTGTTTCACAATAAGGAATTGTTTCAAAGTCAAATACAAGCCATTATCATACAAAATGTAATCTTCGTAAGTGAAACTCCTTTATTTCCAAGTACATCGTTAATTGTGGATTCAATGGAAAACTGTATTGATTTTTCAAGTTGATTAGCTGCACAATTCTTTTAAAATAAATTTAACAGACAGTGCAGTGATCAATTATGGTAATCGTTGACAGGATATCGGATATTTTAAAATGAGCTGATTAAGTATTTGTTTATGTTCAATTAGGCGTAGTCCATGTTACTTTAGCAACTGATATTAATTGATCGACAAGTTATAATTAAGTTCAGTAAAGTTTTCTACTTTACCCATTTATACCTGTAGTTCACAATGATCTCAAGTTTCGATTCCGTTGGCAGCTAATAAGTTTACAGAATGTTAATGAACCGCTTCGAACTTTACGACTTTTGATTAAATTTGTTACAAAACCAAGACTTCTGTTTAAGATTGGTAAGTGCAGGTTGTAAAATGATATACGCTTTTGTGTGATCCATGTTATCTCGTTAAGGTTTCAGTAATCACTTTAATTTAATAAAGGCAGGAAGTGCGGGAAATTAAAACCAATTGACCCTGAAACCGGAAGTCGAAATTGCGGCAGCTGCTGATCTCAGATTATGCAGATAAAGCTTTTGAACAACGTTAACTACAACCCAAAATACATAATGTTTACATTTAATATGTATTTTACTTCCAGATTTACCAACTTTATAATGTATTATATTAAACAATTCAGTGTTGTATTTATCAATTATTCTAAAGGTTTTATTACGTTAGGTGATTCTTGTAACATGTGTATAAAAGTAATACTGTTCAAATTGACAGCCAATTTCGCAACGTATTCTGATACAATCGTTTCTTGTAATACTAACTGATTTTAAATTTTAAAAACTGTAGGTGTTAGTTAATTCAGATTCCATATTGTGTGCTAAATATCGGATCGCTCATATATACTAATATTATATGAACCATTTAATGCATTCTGGACATTTAGCAGAATGGGCTTTTAACGAACCTAGTTTTTAAAAACTTAAAAGTATTTGACAATTTATTGACCAGAATTATATTCTCTAAAGTTATCTTTCTGAAATTCGAATAATTAGGCATTGATACACCGTTGCTACTATGAACGCACACTTTACCAATTCACAATAATTCAATACGGCAAATCAATTGGAATATATTTTTCAATTTGACATTGGTATCTCCCATTATATATAGAAAATATTAAAAAAAAATGAAGTAATTAACGTATCGTCTCAAATATTTTTTATTTTAATTTTAGGAAAATATTTTTTAAAAATTACGTTTAATGCCAATACTTGATTAAGAAATTCATAAATGGAACTTAATTGATTACACACAATAATGAGCCTGATATTGAATAGCAAGTCTCCTACTTAATTTAATAAAGATCGAAATCTTATTATTAATATTTAATCGAACATCTCAGAAAATAGCGAATGCCATAAACGTAATGGATAATATACATCATACTATATTGCTATTTTGAAATGTAAATTTTAACTAATCGAATATTTCTTTTCAATTCAACGGAAGGTACTAAATATCGAAGTTTCCTAATTTAAGAAGATCTGCAGCCAGTTGAATTGTAAGTAAGCTGAGATAAAGCAATCTTATACCAAGAAATGGACACAAACGATATTTAAAAGCAATCTTACAAACATCAGCAGATGTAACTCTCTTTAACGAGTTTTAAATACACAGTATCCGCGAAGAAAGGAGAATTGTGTTCCTTTCACGTACAATAAAAAATTTTTTTTCTATAACGCACAGTTCTTACAAAGTTCAAAAGTGAGTTATGTACAAACATCTCTCATTAACTTAAAACTAAAAATATAGTTTCAGCTTTTGTTCCCTGTGAATTTTGTAAAATGTAGATAGGAAACTCGTAAAGATAATATTTCATTTTAATATAACCAAAAGGAGTATTTTGTCAAATTTAACAATGTCAATTGTTCATCAAAACTTTTCTCAGTTGATGATTTTGATGCAGTTGCAGATGATCAGCGTTGCACCTTCTGCGTCTGTCGGTTACATGTGGGTTTTGTACAGGGTGTTTTTTAGAAGCTTTATTGCGAGAGCTAAAAGATATTCTTAAAATTATCCTCATTGTTAATTTAAAACATTTAGTTAGTGCTTTATTCATAATGGAGTAATTAGTTGGAAGAAAGAAGTTTGATTGCCTTTATTTTGCTATAATGGGTTCCACCGCTTTTATGGATTGATTAGAATAGCTTATCCTACCAGTATGCTCTTTTATATTTTGCGCTGCGCAACTTTAGTTATTTTTGGTCTCATGCGTACTAATTATAACTGAACCATTATTTAATGATTTAATCTTTAGCTTTTTGACAGCATAGTGCGTTTATAAAATATAAAATTAGCACTTGGCCATGATTTTTGCAAATTTATGCGTGGGGCACTATTTATATTGTGAGCCTAATAATAAAGAGACAGTAATTTATCATTGAAAATTGATTTATTGTTTTTTAAAAATATTCTCCCTTATGATCTATACACTTATGCATTTTTTCGAACCAATTGTCAAAACATTTTTGAAATTCTGTTTAAGGCATCCCTAAAACATGGTTTTTGAATGCATCAGCGGCTTCTTCTCCTGACGAAAACCGTTGTCCACGCAAGTTATTCTTGACGTTCGGGAACCAAAAGAAGTCATTGGTTGCCAAATCATGACTGTACGGCGGATGACCCATTAATTTGATTTTTTGAGTGTTCACATTATCTTTTCATAGACGATATGGCTCAGAGCTCGCATTGTCGTGATGCAGAAAGATACTGCGGCACTAATTCGTTTTCCTTATTTCCCTAAAGATTTCCGACAAACAAATGATGGTCTGCCATTCAGAAGTAACCGTTTTATGTTGCTATAAAGCATGAGCAGTGTTTCCAAAAACAGGCGACAATTTGTTTCATAGTGCATTAAACGCGAACAACTTTTGTTGGGTTTGGTTCATCTTGAAACACTCATACAGTCGACTACTGCTTACTTTCTGACTCATATGCATATATCCATGATTCTTTACCTATTACGTCTTTTAAAGCACCGCCATTGTATTTCATAAGCATTTGCTTGCACCAATCGACACAGGCATATTTTTCAGATGCTTTCAAATTATGTGCGATCCAACAGGAACAAACTCTTTTCATGGCTAAATGTTCATGCAATATTTTGTAAATTCCGGTCGAACTAATGTATAGGATTGCCTCAATCTCAAAGTATGTCACGTGACAAAGTTGCATTATCAGTTTTTTTACAGTATCAATGTTTTCTGACAAAACTGATTTTGAACAATTTTCACGACTTTCGTCATTGAGCAAACAGCGGTCACGATTAAATTCGTTATACCAGTGATTCATGGTGGCGAAGGATGGTGGTGCATGCACAAAAATGGAAATAAGTTGATTGATGCACTCTTGTCTATATAATCCACGTCGAAAGTCGTAATAAATCAGTGCACAAAAATTTTAACGGTTTAATTCTACTTTTACGCTTAGGCAAAATTTTCAACTCACGATAAATACCACTAATCGAGCTCAAATGTCAAAATGTTTTGAATAAGGTTATGTTCAAAAATGTCAGGCTTTCTATTTCAAATGTTATTGGCATCTTAAACATGCAGTCTTGCCAAGGCTCACAATATAAATAATGCTCTTCGTATAATAAATTTGATAACCTTATATGAAAACCAAATTTGACACATCTGTAGCTTTGGCTTCTTAGAAGCCTGCTATAAAATATCTAAATAAATTAATCTGAATCGAAAAGTTTTCCTCTTATTTGAAAGAACATTATCTATCTAAAGATACTTCAACGAATTAGACTTGGAAACTTACGACGTTATTGACATTTAAATCAAAAATTAAATTAGTGTTAGTCATAAAAGGTATACAACTTACCCTTTTGATATAAGTAATTTTTGATTTTTATTGTTTTCGAACGTAATTTTTACTTAAACAGTCAACTGAAAGTGTTCCAAAGTTTAATGAACAAATTATGTTTATTTTTTGAATACAATATAAAATCCGTTGTAGTTTTATCAGTAGACAATTAAATTTGATTTAGTAAACAATTTGAGCGTACAAATAGAGAGTGTGAGATACAAGTAATAATATGAACGAGATTAAATGTAAATACCTATTCTGCAATTAATACAAATACGAATATATATATATATATATATATATATATATATATATATATACACTGTGGTTAAAAAGTATGGAATATCGCATATATCTCAGTAATAATAATAATAATAATAAGTTTATTTCAATATTAGCTCAAAAAGCTATTACATACATCAATATAACAATACATTTAAAAAATTAAGGTTTGTAAGTATAAATATAAAAATGTGGAGCATAAAAGGTAACAGTTATAAATTATAAAATACAATAATAATAATTAAATTTAATGTGTTTATAAATTTTGCTAATTAT
>JAHWXV010604507.1:0-12521 GCA_024586415.1 Phrixothrix hirtus | reverse complement strand
GTAACTTTTACTAAGATGTTTTGGGGTTTGTCGACTCCTTTTGAGCTGTACTGCCGCCCCTTAAAAGGATACAGAGAAGACCGTAAACACCCTGTATATAGTAACCAGCTGAGGTGTGCGAAATGGTATGCATCATTCTGTTACTAGAGACCCACAGTCAGCCAGCAATTTATTGTTAGGTATGATAGATCATGTTAAAAGCTACGATGGATTGAAGACTTTAATTGCAGTTATTTCGAAAGCTATACTATTTAGGCACATGGCTTATTAAAGGTTTTTGTCGTGCATGCGAAGATCCATCTGTTATTAACGCAATATCCTTTATTTTTGCAACACATTGTATAATAGGTAATAACAAATTTTGCTACATAATTTGCTGTAACGGAAGAAAACTTTCGATTATCTTATGTTTGAAACATTTATCTTAGGTCATTTACTTTTCCATATTACCTGTCATAGTAGTAACCATTAATTTCAACGATACCAAGGAAAGCCATTTTTACAGTTTTAATCGTTATTGAAATGTCTCCAAGGTACATCAACAGTTATATATTTATATAAAGTTGGATTTTCTCTAGCACAAGATAATTTACATTTCATTGTTAAACGATTACCAACCAGCACGTGTGTCCAAACACTTTGAAATCTAACTTTGTAAAACTGTCCAAATTATACTGAATTATATGAAAAGGACTGTTATGATAGAACTGTATTTTTCCTACTTCGTACTGTAACTAATTTAGCGGATTATTGCATGAAAAATTAGTATTTTTCGAGATTTCTCTTAGCCTCCGTTCATCTTAAACATTACTCGTTGCCCTCTAAAGGTTTAATATTCACTAAGATGTTACAGGAATCATTACTTCAAAGCAGGTTAAGTAAATGGTAATGGTTTACTGCTAAAGATCTAGGTAACGCATAAGTAATGTATTTTATACTTCTACTATATAATATCAGTATTATTATTATTGTTTTCAAATATGAAATCATGCTATTCTGAAATATTGTGCGGTAATATTCTCGCTACATATATGGTATAGATACAAACAGTGACATCTAATGGAAGTTTTAGCTATTACAAAAAATTAAATAAAATAATATTATATTTACAAATATAGACAACTCTAATAACTGTATAACGATTTCTATTTTATTAAATTGTAAAAAAGAAAGATTTATCTCAAGGAACTTGTTTCTTAATGTAGAAAATTGCGATGAAATTGACATTTATATAATGCATATACCTTATGATACCTAATATACATTAACTTTGGAAATTAAATTTTTTTTGCTAGCCGTGATTTTTTGATCACTGCTATTAAAATTTGGACAGTTTGCTGAAAACTTACAGTTTCAAAAATGTCGTACAAAACTAATTTGTAATAGTAGAAGAAGCATAATCTCCAACTCGTGTGAAATTGCATATTCCGCGCTCGCGAACCCGATCCGCTCACCTACAGTTCGTGCGACAAACTTCCATTTGCTCAGAATATGCCTTATTCTACACTTGTTGCAGGGTATACTATTACTGCAATAGAAAAACTGAAAATGTATATTTAAAAATACATTTCTGCACACCGAAAGATTTTACAATAGAATAAAGGAAATCAATTATTTACTTGAACATCAATTGGTGACTGTGGATTATCGCAGTCAGTACGTCTATTTTGTAATCCTCATTCATATATACTACCTCGAATTATTAGTAAATAGACACTATTTAAAAGTATTTACTAAACGCAGAACAGTTTACTTAATAATTAAAAAATTCATAAGTACCTTCTTAGTTTCAATATTATAAGCTGTATTAGTTTAATAATATTTTTAGACCTGTATCTTGACTAAACTTCTGCATAACTACTCGTATACCATTAAATAATGGATAATCAGTAATCTTTTAAAATAATTTCTGTAATATTGATACAGTAAGTAAACCATTATCACTTTAACTTTCCTATTGAATTGTACTTAGGTAAAGTCTTCGGGATCAACAGTTTACAGACAAATGTAGAATTGAAAATTTATTTCAATGAAAAAGGATTAGTGGTGAACAATCTAATAATGTAAGATGTTGAATATGCAGAAGAGTTATTTAATTATTCCTTTGAACGCAGTTTAATTAAAATTACACTACACATGAGGATCAACTGAATTAATTTCGTATTGCGAAAGACGCCTAAGCTCTTTAAACCGTAATCTCATATATACATGTCATAAAATGAAACGTGATAAAAATTTTCGGTAGCACAAAATGGATCTAGTTTTAATTAAAGAATATTATGTAGAATATAGGATGTATACTAACAGTAATGTTAATATATTGTATTAAATAGATTCTATCGAACGCTATTCATTTGATATTAGGTAACTCCATATCATACTGACACAGAAACAAAAGTTGAATATCTTACATTCTCTAACCTTTATGAAATTTGGCATGAAGGTTTGCCATTCTGACAAATTCATATATTAACCAAAACTAGTTAATTATTTTAAAAACCTTGATTCATATTCACTAAATTATAAATTATTTATTTACGCGTATTCAACTAGGTATTTGTTTTATAGTACACCAGTATTAAAGTTTATATCTCTATTTATATATAACAACTCCTTAACAAGAGCATTAGAAAAACTGTAACAGTAAGATCTTTAGTATATCCAAACTTGCTCTTTGACATAAAAAGTCTGCGTACAATGCCACGGGTTTGACTTCAGTCGAAGGGTGGGGGTCCGAGTTTGTATATTAGGAAGCAGACTCCTTTGGTGTTCGTTGTGCGAAGTTATACAGTATCGGTTGTAAAGAATTCTATGGAAGTTATATGCATCTAAAAGTAACCTGACATGAAGTAACGATGGGTGTGAGAATATATGAAAAGGAATGGAAGGCTATACACTTCTATTTGTGACCTAGGTTGTAGATTTTTACTTGCTCTTAAACTGCAGTACGGTTTTTATCATGAATACTCTCAAAAATAAATTTTTAATTATGAAAAATTGTTGTATTTGCTTTTCAAACACTAACTCTAATCAGAGCATTTTAATTAAATACTTTACAATGCAATTAGAACTGAAATCTAAACCTTGTATTCATATAAGTTTAACTATTATTTCGCAGACACTTTATTTTAAAGTTTTGTTAAATAACTGATACAGATTCAGTTTTAATTGAAGTTTATTTTGTAACCAGTTGTGTTTATATTTTAAAATGCATGATATAAATTCTGTAAAGATATTAATTTACACATATTTACATTTACTAATAATATAATTAAAGATTCTTTATAATAAATTATTTTATACGTTGGGTATTTCAAAAATGATTTTAGCTTAGTTAGAAACCTTTACGAAAACAAATGCGTACTTTAGCCCTTTATTTTAAATCACGATAGAGGTATGAATGCATTATTTTCAATTTGATCAAAAATCAATGACACTGACACAGCTCATTGTTTATTAAAGATGGTTGATTTTGCAAGTAGTTATGCGGTGATGGCTTCACTTTTTAATATTGTTCTGTTAATTTGTATTAAAAGTTACAGCGCTAGTTGTTTGGATATTAACGTCTTTTAGGATTCATGGTGTGAGTTTTGGGTAATTGACATTTCCAAGAAATTATCGAATGGAATACTGACTAAAAAGTATAACAGGATTATTCCTTTAATCGTAGCGTTTTGTTGGCCCGACGCTTTTCTATGTCGAGGGGTGTTTATTTCAGATAAGGATGACACTAATAACCAAATTCAATTTATTGTTTATATTTGATTGCAAACAGTATGTCATAAACACGTGCTGTATCAGTTGTTTGAAAAATGATTAAACCCTGTCAATTTCTCGTGAAATGTTGCTTAGTTAATGAATTTAATTAATTAATTTACGCCTTTTAAATAAATTTATTAGCTAGGATCATGTTATAATATACGTTCTCCATTAACTCCTAAACGGTTTTGTAATAATTAATTCAATGTTTAAATTAAATATTACGTCTCAGTCGGATATTTCGCAAAATATAAAATGAATTTTGCTTTAAGAGCGTTTCTCAAAAGTCTTGTTCGGGACCTTCTCCGTTCGAAGGTAGAAAAAGACTGTTAAAATTCGAATTTCTACCTTGTATTTATATAATTTTCCAAAGCAAGCATATTTCGACTTCATGTACACTTTGCCTCGTAAATCGAAAAATAAACATAAACATACAGTAGAACGGTTGATTTGGCAAATTAATTATGTAAAGGTGTGTTAATAATTACCCAGGATATCTTTAAAAAATTTATGGCATTACAAAATAATTAATTACGAACTTATCTGAAAATAAAACATCGATTAATTGATATGTGGGGACAACTAAATAAACAGCGGATCTGAAACTGTTCTTAAAAATATATATTTAATTAACGTTAAGAGGGAAATCGCTAATTATTAATTCGAAATTTCCATTTAGTTTATAGTGCATGTATGCAAAAGGCGATAATCATAATCTATTTCCGGCAGAAAAGCGAAGTTATCCAGGTTATAACTTGTTCTTGAACCTTTCGTTTTGTTTACATGTATCAATTACTAGGTTATCAGCTGTATATTTATCTATAAACGAAGAAATGAATTAATTTTTGTTAATTACAATAATGACAAAAACTTAATTCAGGGCGTTTTGCGTCATTAATTAATCTAATGATATCAAATATAGATACATTCAGAGTGCTATCATGAAATGTTAAATAAATCATTAGCAAAAAATAAATTACATTAACGCATAACTAAATTTCAAAAACAAAATAACTTCTTGATATCAAACAAACAATTTTAGTTAGAACAGTAAAGGTATTTTGTACTAAATTTCAGTTACACGTTACAAAACTAAAACTGGTTCTTATGTAGAAGGCAGAAATTCTGGAACATTCACAAGATATAAAAAATAGAATTAGTCAAAACCTCGATACAATAAATTCAAATGCCATGATTCATTGCTTTAACCTTGAATATATGTATATAAGTTGCAGTAATGAGGTATTTGTAATTATATCATTTATTTCAGTTCAATGGAACCAGGTAAAATGTTCTGAAGTCTTTTACAAAATTATTGTTATTTCTAATTTTGTTACACGGCTCCTTTCTTAAGACGGTTAGGTCCCGTAACAGCGGCTTTGGACTTTGTTCTTGGGATAGACCTATCTTTGTTTTGGAATGTCGAAATCTGCACTGCGATCTATCTTTCAGCCCCATTTCTTTTAGAAGCGGCAGTATACAGATTTCGTTGTTAGCGGAGTTCCTCTTGGATTCAAACTACACGCGAGGAATTTCATACCGGCTTCTCAAAACACTATCTCCAACATATTACTTATCACGCGCAAGTTAAGCTAGTCTACACCACAACCGAGCTTTCATACAGCTAATTTTCTACCAGCACCGGCACAAATTTGTTTCCTTAGGTCCTATAGTACCTTCCACTATCTTTCGTCAACAATGTGTAAATGCGTCGCATTCCTTGGCGATGACAACGCTTTCAGAGTTTCTGGCCCTTACTACTGTATTTCTTTGACGCCGATATATCTCATTTTAAATTGAATTGCGATGCCACTGGACTTGGCCGCGTTTATCGACTTAATTAGCCTAGGGGTACTCCTCTAAAACATGACAACCTTCTATATTCTTCAGTGATAGCACCAAACCAAGATACGGGAACTTCGAACGTCTTTATCGGTACAATGAGGCAAGGGGTACTACTCAGGTACGTCAAACGGATTTCTTTATTTTTCAGTGGTATCACCAAGTCGAGCTTTTCGGTATCCCGAATAAGTTGACACAAATTTAGTAAGTAACTGTTTATTGTTCTTGACGTATATGCTTTCGAATTCAACGTGGTTTACGCTCTTTGTTCACGTCCTTATTATACTATCCCTGTATTCCTCAAATTATTTGAAGCTAATCCATATACGTGTACTACTTTAGGTTTTCGGGTAAACAATTTCATTGTCGGATAAATTACATCGTTGATTCTTTTTATCACTTTATGCGAACCTTCTTGGAATCTTGGCAATTTGGGCGATAGACCTAGCCATCGTTGAGGTTATTACAACCAATCTAGATTATTGTATTGAAATCCTCCTTAATACTAACATCGTGGTGTAATTCCATTCGGTTATTGACAATTAGGATTGTAAACTATCTCATTAATTGAAATTAGTGTGTTCCAATCTAGACCACTGTATTGAAATCCTCCTTAATACTAACATCGTAGTGTAATTCCAGTCGGTTATTGACAATTAGGATTGTAAACTATCTCATTAATTGAAATTAGTGTCTTCCGATGACTTTCGGCATATTGATTTACAGTAACCTCCTCGTCTTCAGGCTTGCTACCAAACACCAAGCCACATGATAGCTTAATTGCGTGGCGAAACAACATTTTAGCTTGTCTTTCCTGTCGTATCGTTTATGGCTGACTAATATTGCATTAAAAACATATGTAATTACTGGTCCAAATATCTTTGATGGTCTGAGACAACATTTGACAAATATTTCCCTTTGTTCTATTCATGCGTTCCATCATTCCAGCAGACTGCGTGTAAATCGCAGTTGTTCTGGTCTAGCGTATCTTCAACAGCTGGCAGATACTTTAGAATAAGACTGACTTAAAATTCCTGCCTTGATCTAAATGTAATTCCAATGGAATTCCTAATCGACTAAATAGTTCTTTCACCAAAGCCTTTATTTGGTAGAGCGAATGTTTCAACTTATTTACTAAAATGTATTTATTTCCTCCTTTTACTTCCGGAAATAGAACAGCTATATCAATTGCCAATGTTTCAAATGTGCTACTGACGTAATATTATCTCATCGGTGCTTTTGGCCTTCACACTCCCCCTTTCCCAGAAGCGCATATTATACACCTTTGGCAGAAATAATTAGCATCGTCTGTTTATCTAATAGAATCGTTCACAGAGCTTCCTTAGGGTTTTCTTCAGTACCGTAGGCCCTCCTGATACAATTGTTGCAAATCTACCATAGGTCTTTGTCCGAACAACTAACATCCTTGGTCTTTCACTTCCACAGGGCTCTTTTTAAAAGGCCATCATGAACCTGCAAAGATACCCATTAAGGCCAATATGCCGTAGCAACGGAATTAAATGCAGTCATTTCCACCGGGTCTTTGACTTTCATTCTTCCATTTTAATAACAATTTGAGATATGGGTCGCTTTCTTGATTGTATCCAGTTTCCAGCATCGTAGTTACAGTACTAAGGTTAAAATGAGGTTCTTCAACTTTTATTCCGACTGACAACACTGTTTCCAATGTTCTGCGAATAGTCTTCTTGATAATGGGTCAGCGTTTCGATGATGTCATAATTAAAATATGTAGTCACTTTAGTCATTTTAATTAAAACATTACCCAATCTCTTCGAGAACGATGCTCCATTTCAAAGTCATACTCTTCTGGCCGTTCAATCCATTTCGGTAGATAACCTTCTGGATTATCAAACTGCAATAGCCACTTAAGCGCTGCGTAATCAGTTCTCAATAAGAAATTTCTTTCATAAAGATATTTTCAAAGGTGTTCAACAGCCATTATCATTGCTAGCAATTCTCTGTGCATAATACAGTGGTTCCTTTCAAGTTTGGACACCACTTTGCTAAAATATTCCATTACATATCATTGTCCACCTTAAATAAGTGATAGCCCTGCGCGGATACTGACGTGGCTAGCATCAATATTTAAAACAAAACTTCCCTTCATTCTAAAGTAACTGAATATGGGTGTGATTACAAGAGTTATTTTAAGTGTTTACAATGACTTCTGGTAGATATTCCATAAATACGGCTGGTATTATTTAGTAAGCTTTGCAATCTGCATACAAATCGGTAAGAATAAAAGCATAACCTCAAGAAGCTTCCCAATCCATGCTTATAGTTTAGTTGTAGCCATTTTCATACGGACTGAACTTTCTCTGATCAGGTGCCACGCCTTTTTCAAAAACTACATAACCGAAATATTTCACTTCATTTAGAAATAAGTTGCACTTTTTGCACAAAATTGTAGATGTGCACCTCTCAGTCCTAGAAATACCTCTTCAAGACTTTTAAGATATTTCTACTGAGAGCTTTTCGATAACTATGACACGATTGAAGTATACTGGACACGTTAGCTAAAACAGTCCTCTTTGAATCAATTCTAATAGTCTTTAAAGCGTCGCTGGTGTTCAACCGAAAAAACATTAGTGTGAACTGCTAGAGACCACATCCAGTGAAGAATGTGATCTTTTCCCAGCATTCAAGCTCCATATCGATTTGCCAATATCCACTTTTCATATCTAAACTCGAAAACGATTCGTAATTGGAATGCGTATCCAAAGTGTTGTCAAATGTAGGCTAAAAGTAGCTGTCCATGTTGGTCACATTTTCCAAGCGACGGTAATCTACACACAATATAGTACTGCCATCTTTCTTTTTGACAAGTACAACGGGTGATGACCAAGAAATTCTGGATGGTCCTACTATCGCTGTACAGGCCATGCCTTTGATTACCTTTTCGTGCTCTTCTCGTTTGAATAAAGGCGGCCTCTTTAGTCGTTAGTGTATAGCTTGGATAGCTCCAGTATTAATATTGTGCGTCACAACGTCTGTTCTTCCCTTTTAACCGTCATCAGTAGCCAACATGTTGGTATAACGTTGCAAAATTTACCGGACTTATCATTTTGCTCATAAGAGAAACCGTTTATAATGATGCGAGTGTGGTACGCAGCTTAGATAAATTACTTACAGATCATGCTTTCGCAAAGATTTTCGTACAATGTACCTCAAATGCAACAAGTGTATATTTCTAATTCGGTGCGATTATTTACAGTAATTTCGAATGTATAACATTTATCAAGCCAACAGTTATTATTTCTTTGGCCTTGTTCAATACTCTTCCAACTAAAATACCACATCTAATACTTACGGTGTTTATTTCTATTAAGAAGTCTCCGTCCGGTTGGCCCATAGCTATTATTTCGCTTTTTGGCGGTAAGGTGAGCGCTAGGATAATATTTATTGCGTGCTCATCTCTTTAATTAATAGATATCTGTTCGTCATCAACTCATATGACGTGATTCTTCAAGTCTAAGGCGAAACCAAACCGATACATTATATTCACAACCAATATGACAGATTCTTCAAAATCTGCTATTAGTATGCGATATGTAGACTTCCTATAACCGAACTTAATATCTGTAATAATTTCACATGAACGGTTCCAAGGTTTGCTGTAGCTGTACGTAATCGCAGCTATGAATTCTGTAATCTTCCATTCTCTACAATATTTGATTTCACTGTTGGCTTTGTTGCTCTGCCAAAATGTGGCAATTCTTCCCTGCAACCGTTCCATTATTGTAAAGACAACAGTTTGTGGTTTAATGATACGACTTGAATTGTAACTACCGGACCTGACTATCGGAGATCGATATTCAATATTTATTTATATCAATTTTTTCTAGTCTCTTGGTGCTCTGTAATAATAGCGGGACCGGTAGCAGCTTCTTATCAATTTCTCTATAAATGCCCCCATTTTCCACATTTCCAACAGCATGATTGTCCTGTAGGTCTTTATCCTATAATTATTGTAAACATTTTCCTTATAAACTTTTAGCACGAGATTTGTGTTTCTCAATGGCACGTACACGAATTTGCTAATCTAAGTGCATGTTGCATTTTGGAATACCCAAGACTTTCCAATGTTCAATAAAGCTTTTTGGAGTAATTGTGTATACAAATCTCGCTAGTCGTACAATTTAGTTTCGAACTTTTAGTACTCCTCTCCAATTTTCTATACGGGATTCTTCAACTGAGCGCAATAGATCTGTTGCAGATTTTTATCACCATATCGAGTTTTTAGTCTTGCAACAATATAATCAAAATATCCTGGAGATCATCTGGTATACTTTATAGAAGGTCTAAAGTATCTACACGTAGAGCCGCTATCAAGACATTGTTTTTTCTTCAACTGTACAACTACTAGATGTTGCAACTGCCACAAGCTGTCCATAGTGGTTGTCTTCTTGTTACAGCACTGGACATGGTATTCTCAGCAGCAAACCTGCTGTGTATTACTTTGTGTTGATTTCTCGTGAGAAACAAGGGACGCTAACTTCTTTATTTACGGTAAGGAAGATAAACTTTTGTTTTAGTTCATCACACCTTTTGGTTACCCCCTCATACGCATTAAGGATTGCGTTCTTTCTTTTGGTTACTCCTCATACGCATTAAGGATTACGTTCTTTCTTCCATAAGGTAAATTCTATTGCTGTTAAAATAGGTAGTCAAGGTATTTAACAAATTTAAATAAAATAAGAAGGGTTCCTGCTATGAACGGCGAGAATTTTTAAAAAATTCGGCACAAGTGGAAACCTAAGAAACCATAATCGGAGCATAAATAAAATGAACAATTCTAAGACTTCTCGCCAAACATTTTTTATAATATAACTAATAAGTGAAAATGTAAAAGTTTGAACTTTCAAACAATGTGGCGCAGCACCTTCAGATAATGGTTTCTTCCTGTTTGGAGCTCATCAGTGCGGGATTGTTGGATACACTGATTGAAAATACAATCTCATTTTAAACACATAACGTGTGTAGGTGACGTACGACAAATACCGGCAAAACCATCTATTGGATTTTAGTTCCAGGATATTTAATATAAATATTGGTCTGCGGCACGTTAATTGAAAGTGCAAACTTTTATATTATTATATATTAAATTAGGTTATCAAAAATGTTTGGAGAAAAGCCTTAGAACTGTTCATTTTATTTATGCTCCGGTGACAGCTTCTTAACTTTTCACCTGTGCCAAATTTTTTAAAAATATTTAATATCTTCCTATTAAAATCTAACAGGTGACTCTGCTATTATTTTTCTTATTTAACTAATTGTTCAACAAACAATAGTAAACTTGAAGATCTTGAATGCGTTTATGGTAGCGTTAATACATTTATATTTAGCATGCAGTTTTTGGTTATTATAATAGAAGTCATAATGTGCTACTTGGATTTTTTTGCATTATATGGTTTCAATTGTTACACGCAATTTCAGAATAATTCAGTATTTAATTTGTTGGCAAATATCAATCCTATAATTTTTAGTGTACGTACTAATCATTTCGTTTCACCAATACTTGTCTTACATCCAAAGTTAAAGTGTGCTAATATAATGTCCATTACTTTTAACAATTCTCTCATGCATGTTATCATGTTATGTGTTCATTTCAAAAATAATAAGTAGAATATATTTTGGACGATAAACGCCAGGCACTTTTCAGTTAGATTTATAAATATTTGTTGAAAACAAATCTAGGCAAGTGAGCAGTAAAATTATTAAAAGAGCTAGCATGTGAAAAGCTGTGAAAGTTAATTTGGAATTTTTCGTATTAAAATATGAATCTTACACGAAGTGCCAATAATATCAGTATCCATAATTACGATTCAATCGCCGAGAGTTTGCTGTTAGGACAAGTATAGAGCGAATATAAGAAGACCGGTTCACTATTCAACGCGGCAAGTTAATCTCGATTTATAGAAGAACGTCGCAAGCTATTCCGCGCAATCTGGAAGAGGGTCGTTGTTAGTATGTCTATAAACCGTTAAGGAATGGTATAGTGGTGTAGATGTCTTCCTGGAATCAGCGTGTAAAGCATAGACCATGCGTGTATGGGTGCGTGCGTTCGTGTGTGGGTGCATGCGTGGCTACGTGCCTAAGTCCGTGGGTGCGCGCATGTGGGTACGCGTGCGTACGTGCGCGTAGATTAGCGCCTTCCTGCGAACACACATGCATGGGTGCGAGCGCGTGTGTAGATAAATAGTTTTATAATCAATATTAATGTACTAAGCTATGTTAAATAATAATTGTTAAAAAGTGTTTATAAATAGGATTATTAAATAAATATTTTAAAAAACATCATAAAGGTAAAAAACTAAAAACTTGAGCAAAGGTGTTCTGCATTAAAATACATCACAATCAGCTTAACATTCTTGAAATTACATTAATGGTAAAGTGCCCAATATGTATATTATATACCTCAAAGAGGTATAGAATTAAAAACCGCTATTAGCGACTAGAATCACTAATGATAATGCTTAATTGCAAACGAATGGGTTGTCAAACATTAAGTGGCACTGGTACTTTATCTGCGCTCAAGTTTGCCAAGGAACGAAGTAAAACCTCAAAAATTGTGCTTTATAGCATAAACATTCTAAAGTATACATGTCAAGAAATAAAATTATGTCGTTTAAGTAAATAAGTAGAACGTGGAATTTGAAATTCATGGTTGGCATTAGTACGCTTTGCAAGTGGCGTGCAACAAGTCTCATTCAACAGTTGGCAGTTGTAAAGCTATTTAGACGGAAATTACCGTGTAATATCGCTTTTCTTACAATGCATTTAACTCTGTAATAAAACCAAAAAATCGATTCATATTGTTTAAGATATATATATATATATATATATATATATATATATATATAAAGACATATATAAGTCTATTAATTTACAATTGATTT
>JAHWXV010604487.1:0-15642 GCA_024586415.1 Phrixothrix hirtus | reverse complement strand
TATATATATATATATATATATATATATATGCGAGAGCGGTCTGATTAGCGAGGAAACTAACATAGAGATGGCGCCATAATCTACGCATGCGTGTCATTTATAAAATCTATCGTATGTTATAAGACAGCTGTTAAAGTTTTAGTCAAATACGTCACGCTCTTTCTCACTTACATTTGTTTAAAGTAAGCGTGTTACGTTATTTTGTGAATATGGATAGAAGAGTATTTTGCGCTGTGATTAACACTTCTATATCGCCGGGAAAAACCAAAAGAAGTTAAAGAAGAGCTGGATAATGTTCAGGGCGAATCTGAGTCATCATTTAAGACAGCTTGTTTCTGGGTGAATTAATTTAAATGTGGCAGTATGAGTACCAAAGATGAAATAAGATCAGAACATCCGAAAGAGGCTGCCATTGACGAAATTATCACCAAAGTTCATGATCTTCTTTTAAAAGATCGTTGATTAAAGGTGCGTGTGATATCAGACACTACAGATATATCTAAAGAACGTGTTGGTCATATTTTACATAAACACTAGGGTATGAGAGAGCTGTCAATAAGATGGGTACCGCGTCTGCTAGCTGTGGATCAGTAACGAATACGCGTAAAAACTTCTGAGTACTGTTTGACTAGAATTTTTGCGTCGATTTATGACCGCTAACGAAACATGGATACACCACTATACCTACGAAACAAAAATTGAACCCAAACAATGGGTAAAAGCCGATTGCAGTGCACTGAAGGGAGAATAGGTGATTCCAGTAGCTAACAAGCCTGTGGCTACCGTATTTTGGGATACTCGTGGTGTTATCTTTATATATTATCTGCAAAAGGGTAAAAAAATTACAAGCAAGTGTTACGCGTCATTATTGAACCAGCTGATTGAAAAATTAAAGGAAAAACGGCCGCATTTGTCAAAAAAGAGATTTTTGTTTCATGATAATGCACCGGCTAATTCTTCAAACACTGCCACGGCAAAATTAGTTGAATTATTATTCTATATACCTCGTCATGCACATTACAGTTCAGATTTAGCTCGAGCTGACTTTTTCTTGTTTCCAAACTTGGAAGTGATTGTAGAAGCAAATTATTACTTTGAGGCGTTTGATTCGTCCTATTATAGTGAAGGCATTAAACGATTTGAACATCTTTGGAACAAGTGCATCGAATTAAAAGGCGACTATGTCGAAAAATAAATATAAAATACTTGAATAAAGTACCATCCTTTGTACTACTTACCTTAGATTTCAGACCATAATCGCTTAATGACCAATTGAAATTTAAATTGGTAAAGCAGATCACGAGAAAAGAAAATACTAAAATTTATGGTCATACGAAGGGTGATTAGTTCTTAGGCTATCATCGAAAGCTTTACTGTATTCCAAAAACAACTTTAATTTATACAAGTCAATTACCTTCTAACCATATCTACTCAGCATAAAGCTCAGAAAATGGCCCAAGAACCTACAAAATAATTCTTGGTTTTGGTCTATAAACCACATCTCTGTAGTTTCTATTATGGCTTTCTTCGATAACAACCTCCACTTGTTCATATTTATTTAGTTCTGGAAGGGTTTGATGGGTCCAAGTCTACCCAATAAGTAAGGTAATAATCGATTCAAAACCAACTTCATTAATTTTCTGCAATTCCATGAAGGGCTTGCTATCTTTTGAAAATCGAGTAACCGGAAATACATGATGTATTACCAGTGAACGACATATCTCAAAAATTAAACATCATATAAAAATAAAAAATTAAATTTAAGTTTCAGCAAGGATTTAGTTAAAACTAAATGACCAGAAGTGCTACGCTATTCTTTCAATTTTTAATTTTTTAGCGATTTTCGCGAAAACCGCAGTAATAGTCGATTTAAAGCTTACTAAGGTTCTTACAGTTTTGATGCTCTTTTACGCGAGCTTAATGGTTTTCGTATAAAAGTGTGTTGAAGTGAGTTAGCAGAGAAAATACCCGGAATTGAGCAGCGTTTTGCGTATCAAGTAACCTTCTAATTATCGTTCCCAAAATAATTGTACATAATATTTTGATCATTAATTGATATTTGCACATTTGCATACCTATATACGCGAAAGAAGATGGTGTATTGTTTCACATCAAAGTTATAACACTAAAGTCATAAGTTGCAAAAACTTGGAAGCTTTAAGGCACAACTAAATAAATTTGTATGTAGAAATAATATCCATTAATGAATTTATGAAACTATTATCAACAGAAATTGTGGTCAAGGTTATCATAAACATGTTAAACTTTAAACAACATTTTTGTAAAAACAGAACTCTTTTATTTACAGAACAAAATTTATAGAATGAATTAGGAGTTAATAGCTACAAGTTAAACCGTGGCACCACATATTACTTTGCGCAATTAGGTCCTAAAATACATATGAATTCAAATCTCAAAAAGGTATCCTTTGAGGGAAAAAATATGGTGGAAAGTTATCCAGTGGAGTGGACTATGGAAAAGGATAGAACAGGTCTAGATCATTAATGGCTTTTACAAAAGTTTTGATTTTTACAAAATTTAATACTTATTAGGTAGTAAAAATGTAATATTTTGATATTTAGGAGTGATTTTTTTGTGACACATGTTCACATATAGTAATAAAAAAATTTCAATGCAGTCTTTCTCAATTGGGTGATTCTTTGACTTACAACTTCGTTATATTTAAAGTGTTATAACATAAAACTATAGCCAAAAGTTTTATTTTTTTGTATTTCTAGAACTGAATTTTAGTTTAGGTGCATTTGAGAAAAATACGCTACCTAATTTAATATCGTTATGTAATTAATAAACGACGCATAGTACAAGTTACATTTAAGAGATGTTTTAACTCCGTTTGACTTTTCATTGTTAGCTACACTTGCCTAATATTTAAGTTTGATGCCATTTTTTAACTTAGATATACATTAATGACATATGAAAGATTCAACTGCGGATGCTTGCGGTTTTCGAAGTTAGGAACATTTCCATACATATTCCCTGAAAAAGCGTAAGAATAACTTTAACCTCTAACCGTATGCTATGTCGCAGGTATTCCGTACATACTCACATGTTTCAACAAAATCAGCGAAATGAAATCTTTATATATGTTTATTTAATTAAAGTCACAACATATTCTCTAATACAGCGTTTTCAAAATATCTTCGAAAATAAATACTTATACATGGAAAGAGTAACCTAAATTATTTTGCTAGTACTCATCGGACAACGTTCAGAGATGCTCTAGACTCTCGTAACAATTATTGTAAAAGATTTAGGTTGCATATACAACAAAATGTTCTACATCTGCAACAAACAAAGATGTATTCTACACACTACTATACACATCAGAAAAATACACGACAAGTGTAAGAAAAATATGCGAAAAAAATCTAAAGGAAGTAGAGCAAGAAACTTTAACTCTATTAAAGTTGAATAAAATTACGGCTGAATCTGCATAATCATACTTTTTGTATTCTTATTTCACAGAAATAAGTTTGATTTATCAATTTAGCCATCATTTCATTGATTAGTTTATATTAACATTAATGTTATTACTAAACAGTTACTAATAATAATAATAATTACCATCCTAGATTATATACAATACATAATTATTAATTACGCCAAAGTTAAAAATGTAATATATTAGGTTATAGTTTAGAAACAAGTATACGTGGCATAATTTTTTTAAGGAAGAACAAATATGTAAAGCTTACCTTATTATCAACTAATGTATTCAAACATGATTTTTATATAAATTTCATTTAATATTTTCATATTATTACATGTTAGCTTATAGATATGGCCTAGGTCGACAAGCTTACTATAGATATATTCATATATCTAAAATAGTAACTACAGAATAGTGATAATGTGTTATGCTACATTTATGCCAAGTTTGAAGGATTTAAATAAGAAACAAAAATGTCGTAAATATTTGATCAGAAACTGACTCATGTTATCTATAATGCGATGGTACCCTAACATAGTTATTCATGCGATATATTTAAATCACTATATTTGGGGATATTAAGGAATTAAATTTTCAACAATTGTGGACCAAAGGCAGCTGGTTCTAAAGTAACGGCATGCTTCCTCATATTTCCTGCGTAGCAAAAGGAACAATGTATGTCCATAATAATAGCAAATAAAGTATTAAGGAACTCCAGTTAATAACCAATTAAATCGATTAAAATTTTCATTGCCAAATTGTGGGCACGGTCGCACAAATACATCGTCACACCAGTACACAAACCATCTCAAAATTGAATCACCTTCTGCCGTCATCATCTAGATTCCATTGTAGTTTGATTTAGTACAGCATATGACCTCTATTGATATAAAACCAATAAAACAGGCGCAGATTTATACCAAAGTGCACGAATGTATGGAATCACCTCATTAAATATTTCAGAAATGAATTAGACAAATATATTTGATATTGATTAAATAATGCAAACAGTATTAAGTGGAAAAGATTAAGCAAAGAAAGCGCTAGATGCCATATACGCATAAATGACTTGACGTATAACCCTACCAAACTTAAGTGCCTATTAATACTCAATTTTATCAAAATTGAAATTTCTCTAGTCATGTTTTCTTTCGCTATTCGCAATGTAGGATCGGCTAAACTTTTTAATGCTAAAATTGGGGAACGATTTACCAAACAAGACATTCATTGTCGTGGTTATCGCAATCACTTTTGATTGTGAGAAGGTTCCAAGGCCAACTATTTATCAATACAATTAATGCTAATCTTAAGCCCATGTGTCTGGAGATAATATTTGTTATCAAATTATAAGTAAGGTTAATTAACGAATATTTTAATTAAATAATTGCCAGTGCTACTCAACTTACTTTTAGGTAATTGTTTATAACTATACCCAAAGATTCTTCCTAAGGGACACCGGGAAAATACGTTTCTAACTTCAAACCACGCTCAGCAAATGGTTCATCAATTATGATATTATTGTAACAACATTAGAAATACCAATAACTTTAAAATACTTACCCGAACATTCCATTCAAGTAAAATAAATATTGTAATCATGAATGACTAGTTACAGTAAATTATATCTAAACAAATTCTAAGAGTCATGGCAGTAGAATATTGATTACATAAGCAGTATGACTAATTTTATTCCTGTCGAAACTAGAATTTCTTAGCATTCTTCTTTCTATATAAATAACACTTCAAATTTCTTTAGTTTTAAGTTTTCTTAAGAATTTTCCTTGCTAGTAGCTGTTATACATAAATATAAATGTTGATTATTAGTGTGTTGTAAAATAACTATTTAAGTAAATAGGTATAAATAAATAGTCATAATCTAGTGAATATAAATATAGGCTCTTAAACAAATAGCTAGTTCTATTACATTATTAAGACGATTTATAAGGGCAAAAGTATTTTTAATTGCGTAAATAGGAATACAAATTTGTAATTTGTTTAAACCTTTTAAATTGAACGTTGGTGCTTCTTAGTGTGACTTAGAAAGGTTGATGAGTGTGCGACATATAGTATTAGTGCCTGATTGGTGTACCTTGAATGCATTTTAGAACAATTGGTAGCTTTAGTATATGGTTATAAGAGTTGTGAATAAAACGAGTTAAAGTTTTACCTCTGTTTTAACAATGGATTTTAGATTCTTTTGAAAACGGATAGTGATCAGATGTGACAACAAATTAGATTTGAAAAATAAACTTAATCAATTGTTAATTTGAGTTTAAACCGTGTTTGGAAGCTTTCTAGCTATTTATTAATTTTGTAAGCTGAAAACTAATTTAAAGTTTTCAATGTGATCCATTGTAAAAGGCATCAATTAATGGAAAACAATATTTTCGATGTATGGGTTTATATCTCAAAATGTTTTGGAATGTGATTCATTGACATGTTTTAACCACACATTAAAAAATTTGCATTATTCAATAATAACTCTTTTTCAAAAAATTTAAATAATGCAAACAGTTTAATTTACTATTCTACAAAGCCAAGCGCGTATGTAAAAACGCATGTTAACATTTCGCTCGACGTCTGTAGTCAAATAAGTTTACCTACGGTAAAACTCTATTATAGATTTTTCTTTTTATGACTACTTGATCATTATTAATTGTGTACAAAAAGAGACTACTTTAGGTAAATGATTATAAAAATAACGTTGAATTTTTACAACAGCGTCTTTGTTAAATGCAACTCATAGTTGAATGTACATCAATAGACCCGTATCTAAGAAAAACTTTTTACACGAGGTTTTACAAAAAATATTTTTTAGAATTATAATAAAATTTTTTGAAATACTTCGAACATGCAGGAAATTCATGTAATGAGTAGATAGGGAGCACCTGCATTCTATGTATAAATTTACTACTAGAGTATTTTTACACACTGCATATTAAAATATATGTATTGCTTAAGACATATGTTTTATAATAAAAAAGTTTATTATAAGATTACGTTGCTAGTATTGTTTTACGATTTTGTGCCTCAAGAGCTCCACCCAACAACTTATGAGAATGAAATCTACAAGCTCTATGGAGTTATCTACTTTTGTTGAGCACCTTTTTCATAAAATGACGCTTTCTATAAAGAAACCTTTCAGTTTATTTGCTTTGTACTTAATCTATACGAATCTGGAATTTTTGTTCGTAAGTTACTGAGGTTCTGTCGAAGTTTACAGTCACATAGCTAATATGAATAGATATTTTATAAACTTAAAAAAATAATCTTCAAATTTCTACAGAATTGAAATTCCAACGAGGAATTAGACTGTTATTCTCGTAATCTAGAGAAGTAAATCATATTGCTTACGCAAAAATGTAATTTGAACTTCTATAAAAATATTTCACTTTTAAATACAATGATTAGTTAAATATAATGGTAAATGATAAATCCTAATTTAATAATTATTGATCATATTACTTTTAAGATTTATATTATATTTGCATGCATTTGTGCTTAGTTTGAACGTTAACACACGCCCAACAAATAATAAATTTCTGTTTTGAACGTGTATATAAGGTTTTACATATTTTTGGAAATAAATTCTTGATAATATATTCTACGTGTTAGACTACCTAACGATTGTTTAGCTAAATAGAGAAAAATAACTAAGATTTTACTCAGGAATTGTTGATATACCAGACATACAAGATATATAAATATCGCTAACGTAAAATATTAGCAGCGCGTTCATTGCTAAATACAAGTTAGTATTAAGAAATGCAGGAAAATTAAACACTTGGCCTTTCCTCGGCAATGTTCATAAGATATCTAATATTAGGTACTAAAATATCTGTTAAAGGACTAAAACAGAGCATAGGTATAGCATAGTACAGCCAGTCCAATCCGCATACCTTCGTAACACATTTTCGAAAGAAGAAAAGTTTTTCAGCACCCCTACGTAGTGATAGATAAAAGAATATACCAGATAGAAGGCGGAGAGTACTCATAGAGAAATCTATAAGAACGAATAGGACGGAGTAATTAGTTGCATTTATGAAAACAAGATACCTAGATGTCGACATGTCGAGTAGTTATTTGCGTGGCTGTATTGGAAATATGAAGATGCATTCAAACACGTAGCGCGTAATGGTCTCAGGTTACATTATCTTGCAGTGGTTAAATTACATAGCATTTCTTTGATCTTTCAATACTCGCGGTAATATTTAGCGTTTAAGGACTCGCGTATGGTTTACAAGACCGGGTTTGTTCCTGTTGCTTATTTAAGATATTTTAGTTCTTACCTCTTTTGTGATTTGTATGTCTTATCTTTATTTAGTATATTTACGTAATAAATATACCGCTAACTTTTAAATACGGGTATATATTTATGCAAAAACCAATTTTGCAAATAGAAACCCTGATGTTCCCACGTGTGCTTTAATGCTTATGTCTATGACGGTGTTCTGGCATACAATTGCGAATGGAAGACAATTATTTCAAATAGCAGTTCATTGATCTTCACTGAACCTGCGTGTTATTTAATTATTAACATGCTAAAGATGTATTATAGAATAATAAGCCATTGAAAATCGCATTACATATACTTACGAGTACATATCCGGGTACATAGCTTCATTCCATACATTTTATATAGAATTATAAATAAAATTTTTATAATAAAGAATGATAAATATACAAACGAAGTCAATATCTATACTAATCTAAACATGAAGCAATTTTCAACAAATCTTGTTTCCTCAGTAAATTCTGGAACAATAAAAGCACTATCGCAGCTGTGTGCACTTTTTCCGATATAGTAACTACTAAAAAAGGAAATATAGGGTGAGTTAGGGAAAAGGAAAGAATTAAAGTTGTTATATTTGAAAAAGTTATTATTTGATCGTTAATGTTTTTACAGTTGTCTATCAAGTAGTACATGTCATTTTATTTGTGAAATATAACATTTGGTAAGCGGGAACAACTTCGGTCTACGCTCTCTTCAAGTTTGAATCGAAAATTTTTCTTTAATTCTATGATTTCTACTTCATCTTGTTCATCAGCGTCATAGTCCTTATTTCAGACCTCAATCAATTTCCACAACCAAGCTTGTTTGTATTCATAGTCCATATCTACAATATATTTAGACACAATTATTTATAGAAACTACAAAATCCAAATAAGAAATTATCAATTTTATCTAAAAGCTTCACATAAAGATATGGTACTAAGACTCGTAGTCGATCCGTTAGACCGACTGATGTAACTTGATTTAAACACCACTTACTGGGTGAGATACGACCTAGTAACGTAGTCAAAAGGTATACGAACGAAACAAATCGCAACCCCTCAACTTTTAAAAATATGCCTAATCTTGTTTGCGACTGGTCTGCTACACCGTGCTCGAGGTTAAGTAAATATTGATTACTATACTGTAGAAAAAAAAGCACAAATAGTGGTATTGTATTATAATCGAATTATGCGAAATTTTACTAAATAAATGTACCGTAAACCCTAATTTATTAAGAGAGGCTTTCAATGGAGGAGTTAAAGCATTTACAAAATTTGGAAATGCTAAAATAAATAAATTAAACTATTACTAAATAGAGTATGCTAGTCGTTAGATTCTTTGTAATTTGCTCAGTTTAATCTATAGACATACTCCATTTATAAATTATTGGTGAAAGCTTTTTATTGTTTGATTCAGCCTATCCTTAAATTTCATTAAATTATTGTACATTATTGCACATTAAGCATGAATGTTGCTTAAGAATATATCATACAATCTTAATACAACAACTAACGTATAATAAACGTCTAATAAACGCCGACGCAAGCGGCACCAAGTGTACGCCTTCTATATACATAATGTGAATCCATGGAATTTATGTTATCACGATTGGTTTACATCCAAGCAATGTATAAAAGGTTTTTTATCTATATTTAGATTTTTAGATTATTGCGTCGTGTTTATTCACAAATAAAGTATGAGCATTTATTCACTTATTTAATTATTTATAGATTATTGTGAATTTATACAAATTGAAGGTGCTTGAGACCATTGTCATTTATTTTTAATAAGATAAGGTAATTTTTATTTGTTATATTTGTTATATGTGAATATTTATTTATATAGGGCTTGTTGTGAAAATGCCGCTATGGAAGTTAAATGTATTTATACACCAAATAAAAATTTGAGAATTTGGCATCACTTATGCCTAATTCATCTTTAAAGAAGTATGACAATGGTCTTAGTTTGTAACGGAATCACAAATACTGCTAGCAGGAAAGACAAAATCACTATTTCATTATACATAGGTGCAATACGTCTTACAAACAAAGAACATGGTGATTATTATATAGGTCTTAATTTTAGGTTCAAGGCCAACTAAATATTTCAAATCGCAATAAATGTTATTTTATAGTCTATTGGTAGCTTTAGCTGGAAATCATAACGTTCAGAGCATGCTCCAAACACTTTGATGTGTTTTATTTGACACCAGGAGTATGATCGCTTGTGTTTCATATAATATGGAACCTCACTTTCAAGTGTGCCTATGTTTCTCGGCGCTTAGATGTTGAGGTGGAATCAAACATTGAAAGTCACGTGTACAAAATCACAGAATTTGTCTTTAATCTGCGACATAGCCTTAAAAATTTGGGATTGTTGAATACACAACAGTAAACAATGCGCAACGAAAATACACTTGAAGTAATTTTCGGCATTTGTAATATGTGTAGTCCATTAGAAATGATTCAACGTCACTTCCTACAAATCATGCCATAGAAATTATACAGGTTAATAAAGTCGGTAAGTATAATTTAATTATGTTTATGATTAAATATTGCCTTGAAAATTTACAGGCGTTGAGGAAAACGGTCATGATATTTTAAGGTAGAATTCACAGAATATATTTCTTCTTATTAGGTTAGTTGAAAAATATGAGCATGTTTAATTTTGGTTTAAAAAAGCATGTATAGATTAAAATATCCAATGAATAAATAAAATAACAGGACTGAAATTTTCATTTGAGCAAGTGGATAGAAAATAGAAGGTGCTAAAGAAAACCTAAAAAAATATTAAAGATCATAATAATAAAAGTGGAAATATTAATAAAAGGTGGAAATTTTTCAACGCTATGGCTTCATTTATGAAAACAGCCAGAAATAACGCCAGTTGCTATTGGCAGTAGTTCACCAAGTAAAATAGGCATAACTGAAGCCAGTGGATAGAGAAGTGATGGTGAGTATATGGATATTTTTTAAATTTAATATTATAGTGCAAAGAGGTAGCAAAGTATCTGACACCATTTGAATGAAAAGGAGAGTGGAAGAAAATATTCAAAAAAGGCATGGTGAGAAAACGAATGGATATGGCAGGTTTTTGAATCTTTTCAAACTTTCAGGTGAGCATCAAATTGGAAGAAAAATTGCAAATAATGAATAAATATGAAATAAATAGGTTTAAAAAATGATAAATAATAAACATTACTCATGATAAAATTTATTTTTACATCTTTTATTTTTTCAAGTTTATATTTTAATAAAGTCTTTGATACAAACTGTTAGCAATTCTATTTCTTTTAATTTCAGCGTTGTGATAATTTTGTTGTGGAAAATTTCCATTATCAGCGTTCAACTGTTTTTGCATTTCTGAAATAAAGTTAATTTCTGTCAATATATCATTCTTTCTTAAACATATATTATGCAAAATATATGGAGATATCATAATTAATGGAACTGCATCTAGTCGAACCACTTCCACAAGCTTTAACCTACAAAAGCTTCCCTTTAATAATCCTAAAAGCTTGTTCTATTACTAAGCAACTTTTTGAATGAACAATATTGTAATGTTTTTGAATGTCTGTTAAATATTCATCGCATTTGTAAGGAATAAGTAGTTTTATAGATAGGGGATAAGCTGAATCTCCTAATAAATGTTCATCTTGAGGTAAAGTTGCCGCATCTAATATTTGAATTTACCCAGACCTACGAAATAAGCATGCATCATGAATTGTGCCGGTTTCACCAGTATAATGTTCTATGAAATTTCTAGTGTTATGACAAGTACCTTGAAATAACACACTATGATGGCATTTACGATTTACATATGAAGTTCCGTGATTCGTGGATGCCTCTATAGGAATGTGATTACCGTTCACCACAAGGACAACACCTAAAACGCATATACTACTATTTTGAAATAATAATTTTGAAAAGTATACCACTAAATTCTGTTTCTGCTCTTACTTCATTAATTATTTTATTGCATTGATCTTCATTTGAAAATTGAATAATATTAGATCGTACATTAACCTTTAACAGTTTGTGACAAATTTTATATAAATACTGCCATGCTATTGATTGGCTGACACCAAATCGATCTGCAACGCATCTGTAAGCAAAATAAATTCAAATAAATTACTACATATTTAAAAAAGAAATACATACCTGAAGGCTTCCATGTTTGCCAAATACCATAGTGCTATTGTTATTGTTTTTCTAGAGAAGTTTCTGGGTTTCCTCCTAACCTTGCATAATTATTTTCTGACACTGCATATATTTTTACTAAAACGTTTTCAAAAGTTGGGTTGATTCTGAAGTGTAATTGAAATTGGCGGTGAGTAAAATGAGGTACAGTTTCCTAGAGAAAAACCTCAAGCCTTTTCAAGCACTGATTTCTTTTCAGCATTATTATCGGAATCGAATTGAAAAACCATTTCCGCCGCAAAACGTAGTATTTGACGATGATTCATTTGTAAATTAAAATTAGGTTAGCTACCTTTTTCTTTCTATTGCTTGTTCGATTACACTGCTTCTGATCTGCACGCTCAATTATCAATATTGTCTGGCTCATTCTTTATTCTCGTTTAGTTGCTTTCCAAATCGAACGTACTGATATGTAGGTACCGGATATTCTAACTGCAAATGCACCGTAGAGAATTTCCATGTAAAATTTTAATTTGTAATTTAATGTTTTTCAACGTGTTGTTTAGTTTTCATTTGTTCATGACAATTACAACAAGGCATTTAAAGAAACTTGTTCATAATATTTTGAATGAACATATGTATAGGTACATTTCCAATAGGACATACGGTGTGTGAGTTTACAGATAACAAAGTCATCAAGTAAATGGAACACCAATTATGGAATACTGTAGTAATGTATCTCAGAAGACAACCTAGATTATTAAATACTACAAAATCAGAAATTCAAAGATCGAGAATTAACATTCCATTTATTATAAATGTACGCATATGTTTTTCAAATAAGTCTATGAAATGTTGTATTCGTTTTTTTTTGCAGCAGATACTGTGCGAACTGTAATGTACTTGGATGCACCACTGAAATAATAGGCTTTCCCTGTACATATACTTTGTCATTATATTGAATTTTCGAAAACTTGTAAATGTTATATAATTTTATATTTATAGATTACCTACAATAAAGTGTTTTAATAAATTGTTAATATTTCTTTAATTTTTAGTCACCAACTTGATATATAACATAAATCAAAAACAATTATTGTAATTTTTGGCTAATCTCTAAAAGTGAGAAAAACTGCCATTTCAATAAATTTTTACATGTTTTTCTACCATTGGTTTATTACACGTTTATTGGTGATTAGTAGGTGTAGTACATTATATACAGACTTCTAGTTTTAAAATTGCCACTACATATCCGGTTACCATGAATTTCTTTCAAAAGAGGATAATATAATTAATTAGGTCACTTTTTATGGCTTTGAAAAATCCAAATTACTTTCCAATTTTAGTCTTAATTATAGTATTTATGAAAATATTTATATAAGTACACTTTATTTTTTAAATATAATCTGAGCATTTATTTTTTCATTAAAATTAATCAAGAATCATTAAGCTAGGAAAAAACTGCATGCTCATGTAGATTAAATTCAGCACAGAAACTAAACGTTGTAGCATTTATTTCATGTTAATACATTAACTAAATCAAGAAAATGGAAATAAAATTTAAAATTCATCATTTTGCTCATTTTTAAAGGTCCCATCAAGCTGACTAAATTCACAGTGCTATCTTACGGGCAATAGCCACATTTTTTAGACAAAAATGAATTAATGGATTCAGTTGTCAATATTTTCAAAGAAAATTCTACACAAAAACTTTAGTATAACGATCAGAAATCTGATATTCTGGAAATATCTTTTATGTTATGTAACTTAGGTCATGAAATACAAATATTTTGAATTAAGACCAATAAATGTTTAAAAATTGTTTAAATTCAAGTACCTATATTTTTCAAGTTATGCCATACTGGTTGCTATAACTTTCTCAGAGCCTAAGTTAGTGATTGTTTATTCATATAATATAAAGTGCAACTTCAAGTTTTATGTTTACAAAGAATTGTGTGGAATTAAAAACAGCAATGTTTTTCTATGGTAGTGCCATCTATATTCAAAAACGGCTGAAGTGCCCCTCTTACACAATATTTATTTATAGATAAGTTCTCCTTTTATAATAATTATTAACGCGGCTGGAATTAATTTATAATATAAATGGTTTTAAATTGCAATAAATGAAAATGACCAAAACATAAACATCAAACCTAAAACTACAGTAATTACTGACGTGAAATAAAATAAAACCACTTGGTAAGTAATTATTTTTAATGTAATGGATCAGAAATATATTCATTTTTATGCGGCGGTCATTTTTTCAATACCGTATAAAATAAAAGCGACGCTTTTTTTTAAGATTACGTAGCACATTAAAGAGCCGCGGCAATAACTTGACAAACACAGGTATAATAAACGCTCAGGTTGAACTTAATTCGCGAATCAAAAGGGCGTTACACTATCAACGAACATAAATTTGCAAAGCATTTGTCGCCGACGAAATCACATTATGTTGGTCGTTTACTAATTACAATGTATAGTTCAATAACACAAATAGGTACATTTTAGTTAATATCTGAATAGGTATGGTTGACAGCAACCTAATATCATTTTGTAATTTCAAAAACGTTCATAAGTAGTGAGTACGTAGCTATTACAATATGTTTAAGGCTGCATAGTGTGATCGAATGAAAGGCGTTCATGCATTACTATAGAGCGTTTAAACCTCCAGGTGCAGTATGGGCTTTTCTGGACTAAATTTATCTTTGATTATCTTTAGTCATTTCCAAATAACGCTATCCTTGTCCTTCATGGGAAGGTTATCAAACGTAAATTGTAGTTTAATAACACATAAAACCTCCTTGTACTGTCATATTTATTCCTCGTTTCTTCTCAATATCTTTCAAATTAAACTAACAGCATTTATCAACCATCGTTCTTTTCAAAGGCGTACATCTAATATAAACGTCTAGTCAGGTAATTATAGCTATTTATAGTTAATTTTGTAGTATTTAGAACTTGTGTCTCTGATACCGTAGTTATCACTTACGGTATTGTAAAACTGTGCAGAAATCTATTGGCAAATAAGTTTGGCAAGCATGCGCTATTTTTCCTTGAGCCCCATACTACACTTGGAGGTTTAAACGCACTATAGTTATCAATGAAGATTTCCTATTATAGGTTATTTTTGTACTATTCTGACGAGTGACTAAATCTCAAATACTATTTTAGATACTATTGAACTTAAAATCTGATGTATAATTTGTCTCGCCATTTTTATCGCCTTTTACACGATATTGACACCTACTTAAAATGTACTTCAATCAATATGTAATATTTAAATACTAATTTAGTTTTCTGTTATTTCGCTAAAGACTGCGGTTATCAGATTTCAAACAGAGAAATGTATCAACAATAATTGTTTAATTTAAAGCAAAATTTATTTAACTACAAGGATTCTGATTAATCTGTAAGATTAGCGCTACCCCTGCAAAACTCTACGCTTGGTGCTTACTAACAATAACAGCACGTTTTTGTGAAAACAATGATAAACGTTTCGAGTTCTTATTTCTAGAAATATAAGAATAATATAAACATTATTTTAACAAATGAACAAACGTTTGTTCATTGACTTGGCTATAAGAACGTAAACAATACGTACAAATCAAATATATTAGTTATATGTAACATAAACTAAGAACATATTATGAGATAACTTATATGACATATTAAATACTGATTTATTAATTTCCTTAGAGTTTATTTAAAATACTTTTTTAATGTCAATATATATATATATATATATATATATATATATATATATATATATATAT